>PITA01003816.1:106176-123601 GCA_004023965.1 Spilogale gracilis | reverse complement strand
GGGGGATTGCATATTGACCTCTCCAACAAAACTAAGTATCAGGTACTTTAAGACTTACGCATAAAAAAATTTCTTTAATGTAAAAACAAAGAAAAACTTGCCTGACTTTTTGTTTGTTTGTTTTCAGCATTTGTTTGAGTGAGTGGGGGCCATCCTGGTCACAGTGTTGAATTCAGTCTGTTTGGATGGTAATTCAGCCACCCGGACTGGAATTTTACATATCGATGCTGTCTGATCCAACTTGAAAATTTTAACCTCTGGATACAGGTACGTAAGTGTATGTGGATATGGGCTCCAGATTTTTTTTCATAATAGTAAGAACTGGGAACAATCTGCATGCCCACTGATTGAGACACCTGTGCATTTGGGTGTGAGGCAGGTGTTAAATATAGAAGAATGATCTGTTTATATTCTTGTGGAAAGATGCCCAGGGCATATTGTCAGCAAAGAGAAAGCTGTAAATAGTAATACCAACTTTACGTAAAAATGTGCATGACCTATCCATGAACCCACACCTGCTGCTGCATCAGAAATGTCTGCAGTTCATAAGGAACTTAATGGTTACAGCTTAATACTGGTTACCTCTCCCATGCCCTTTGATTGATCCATTACTTTTAGATGTTTTTCCTAACTCAGTACAAAGAGGGGGAACATGGATTCCCAGCCTCTGCTTAGAGCGAAACCTGCCCGTCTACGTTCCCCATCCCATCTCCTCTGGAACACTGACCTCCCCGTCTCCTCTCCTGGATGATTCTGATGTTATTCAAGACATTCTTGCAAACGGTTGGGTGAAATGGACCAAGTCACCAGGAATTTCCCTCCCATCGACTATAGGCTGAGCGGTGTGCTTTGCCCCTTGGTTGTGGTAGCATACAGGAGAGTTTTAGGATGCCAAAGTGGCAACAAAATTGGCTTATGAAGTGGTTGGCTGAGGCACATGTGTCTTTCTGGTAAATCTGATTCCCAAATGCAGAGGCAGCCGGATCTTTCTAGTTCTGCTCTTGCAAGCATGTTGCACCTGTGCCTTCTACAGGTATGTCTTAGAAAACCTTCCCGAGAGCTTTTATATGTCGTGCTAGGCGATGACCCTTCAGGGTCCAAAGGCACAGCACATTCTTTTTGGAATTTAATGTTGGGAATATTTTATGGGTCATAGAGATGGCTTTAATTTTCCTCTTCTTTATTTTTAAAGTTTTCATTTATTTGTGTGAGATGGAAAGAGAGAGAGCGCACAAATAGGGGTGGGCGGCACGGGCAGGGGCAGAGGGAGAATAAGGCTCCCCATGGAGCAGGGAGCCTGGTGCGGGACTTAATCCCAGGACCCCGGGATCATGGCCTGAGCCAAAGGCAGACGCTTCGCCAACTGAGCCCCCCAGACACCCCTTCATTTTCCTTCTTAATAAGATGATGACAAGTGTTTGAGTGACAGTGTCTTCCTTCTCACCTCGGCTGTGAAGGCACCCAGAAGTGGTTGGCATGCTGTCCAGTTCTTGTGCCCATGCTTCGGGGTAACTAATGTGTTTATAACTCTCCCCATCCAGGCTATTCCTTGCTTTAACCATATTGCACACATATCTTTGGAGTCTCTACGAGTTATTTACAGTAGAGAAATAAAGATGGGATCGTGGACACTAAAGAGGGTTACTTTAATCTTTCATTTCTGGGATTTTTGCATTGCATCTTGGGAACAGAGGGGAGGAGGTCAATATCTTTCTACTGCGGCTTCTTTGAATTTGCAGCAGAGACATCAAGAAAATCACTCCTTTGCTCTCTTGGCATGTGTGCCTCACACTCTGGCCCGAACCGAGAAGAACAAGGAGTATTACAGAGAGAACAGTTACATAAACATTTTCAGAAGATCACAAAAAGGTACAGATTAAGTTCAAGTAAGGTATTCCCTTCCAGATGATTTATTTATTCTTCATTTAACACAAATCCTATTAAATATTTCTCAGCTCAAATGTTTTATTCTAGTTCCAAAAAAAGAAAGAAAGAAAGAAAAAAAAAAAAAACCAGAAAAAAGAACCGAGGACATGGTAAGGAATTGACCTCAATATAATACTCTCATGGATAGCATCCCAAAACCTCAGTCCAAAGTGAAATTTCCCGAATGCACCTTGTGGCGCTCGCACACGCCCCAGAGCCGGGGGGGGGGGGGGGGGGGGGGGCAGGGGAGTGCGGGGGGAGAAGCAGCAAGATCATGGGTTCAGTTTGCCATGGGAGGGACAAACAGGACTGAGGGCTTGCGTCGGCACGAAGTGTCGGAGGCCCTGACCACAGCCACGTGCTGCACGGAGCACAACTAAGACGGAGGGTAGAAAGCCAGAGAAAAATAACTTCACAGAAGACCAACTTTGCAATCACTAAGCTACTGGAAACATGAACACGCTGGTCTGTGGGTTGTCGCGGGAGTCTGCCTGCTGACGGAGGGGAGGGGACATCCTGAAGTCCCCTCGGCCTCCCAGCTGTGCCTCTGGCTTGGCTTCGTGCTGCGAAAGGCACCTTCCCTCGAGGATGGTCATCTGGGGTGAGGAGGGCAGGCGGTGGCCTCCAGCCCCATCCGCAGGGACCGTGGAGAAAACCAAGCAGTGAGAGAGCCAGGTAGGCGTGACCCAGAGAGGGAGCCAGCCCCTGGACACAGCTCCCCAGGGTCCCACCTGCTTCTCAGGCTGCCGCTTCCGTCCTGTTTCCTCCCGTCTGCAGGGCCGAGGTTCCCACAGCGGGGAAGCCCTGGCGCAGGAAAGCCTCATGGCTGACGTCCAGCAACAGTAACAACGGAGGTGACACGTGGAGAGAGTTCAAGTTGGCGTCACCTGGGTGTCTGGAGGCCCGGCACTGTAGGTCAGTCAGGAAACTCAGGAAACAGGGAAGGAGCCGCCGCCCTGAACCCTGAGCGGCCCGAGAGCCCTGCTGTCCATCAGCCTGGACGGGCATGTCCGTACTTTGTGTTCACGGGCTACTAACAGCAGTAAGAAACGCAGAGCAGCCCATCTTTGCCCCATGTACAGGCGCTTGGGCTCGCGCTGCGGCTCCCTCTGAGCCCCTTCTGTCTTTGCCAAGAAGTGTCCCTGAGCCAGCCGTCAGCCTCTCAGGGCCACTCTCGGGGATCCATGGCCACCAGGACAAGCCCGTGCCTTGTCCTGAGGCTGGAGGCTTGTCCCGAGTAATTTGTTAGTGAACTGACACATGTAAAGCTCCAACGTGTGTCTGAACAAAATGGAACCTATTCAAGGAGTGTGACGATAGTTGATGGTCAAGCTGGTCCTTTCCATCACACGCCAGGCACAGCCCCTCTGCTCTGCTGGGCGCACACGGTCCTGTCCCCCAGCTCCTCCCAGCAGGAGAGGGGACACAGTCTGCACAGAGTAAGAGACTGTGCTCCGAGCTCAGGGAACATCCAGGGTTAGGTCAACTGCCTGGAGGGAATCCGGTGGGAGGAAGAGCTGCAAAACTGGGAGAGAAATTTACATTTAAATGGATACACTATTAAGAAATGGATATGTGTTCACAATCCCATTTAATGCAAAAAGGAATTGGGAAGAAAGTGTTATTATCCTCTCTTTTACTCTCTTGTCTCCCTCCCTTTCTCCCTCCCTCTTTCCTTTTTTTGGATAAGGATTGGAAATTTAAGTGATTTTGAAATCAGACCTTCCTACCTCCAACCCCAAGTCACCTTTGAGGACACAGAGACCGCCAAAGTCATCTGTTTCTCTACTAAGTCGCTCACCGACCTGCCTTCCCTGTTGGTGTTTAAGACACTCAGAGGCAGGGAGCTGTGTCCCTCACAGGAGTGTGGGCAGGGCAGGGTCAGTGGCACCCCTGCCCGCACCCCTGGACTGAAACAGTCATTAAGCCCCAGGTTTTGCAAAGAAAAGCATAGCAATTGAGGCACCTACTGTGCACAGTGGGCATTTGAGTAGGATCCTTTGGAGAAGTTCATGTCCATCTTGATAGGAAGCTCTCCACGGGTAGAAAATAGTCTCCAGAAGCAGACGGCTATGCGTTCCAGTGACTCAACTTCCTGAAAGCAAACTACCCCGACCTCGGAGGGGAAGGACCAGATTTGATGATCCAGCCCCCCCCCCCCCACTCGTGGTCTGCATGGCTGAAGGCAGATTCACTCAGCTTCTCTGGGGCTCTAGCTAATAGGCTCTGAGTAAAAGCCCAAGCAAGACCAGCCATGGGTTCCAGGAGGGTAGGATGACTGAGAGGACAGCTGTGAGTGAGGGACAGAGGATCGACCCCTGGAAGGAAGTGCAGATCCCAGGATACACAGTGGGTAATCCTCACTGCATCCATTCCACGGCCAACCCTTCGCTGAGAAGTCAAGCATGGCGAGTAGGCTTAGCGTCACGGGCCACCTAGGACAGGGGTCTGGGAGTTCCTTCATCCATATGGGCAAGGAAGCTGCTAGAATCAATCAGTGCAAGTGTTTGGGCAGAGGGTGGGCGATTTTCTACTAGGAGAATTGTATAAAATCCCCTGGTTGCTCTCCAGCTAGAGCCTTGGTTCTCAGAACGTGCGTAGGGCGGTGACCCCAGGAGACAATCCATAAGCCCAGAGGCACTCTCTTCCCGCCGGCGCCGCTAGGCTAGCGGGTCCCCAGCTGAGGCTTCCTACCAGATGGCATGGAGCCCGGCACATGTTTGCCCATGTGGGCACGGAGGGCTGTGCACCCAGAGACACATCTTGGACACCCTGCGTGCAGACCTGAGCCCTGTACCTCCCAGCGTTGCCAGCGTCTGCCGGGTGCATTTGTCTAGTTGAGTGATCGGTAAACAAGATAAACAAGAGTTTAGTCTTATTCAAGCACGCTCTAAACAGACCCGGTCCTGGTCGATGAGGGTTCTGGCCGGGGCTCAGGGTGGCGTGTCTGAAAGTGGCTGCCATGGTGCCCACGGGGGAACAAAAGTGTCTGAGATGGTCGGGAGGGAGCTGTGTTCTCCCTGCGGGAGCGCTGACTCACGCCTGCCTGACAAGGGCTTCAGAACGACCACGTGGGCTTCCCCGGACCCAGTCTTGCCATTTTTCCCAAACAGACCTTTCCGTTCAGACACACTGTCTCGTTTCCTATTTCCGCTGAGTTGCTCGATGACAGAGCTGCGGTTCTCGCCATGTTCTCCGCATTGCACAATGAGCTTCCTTTCTTGCAAGGGAGGCTGTATTTTATTTCCAGGGGCGGGTCCAGCGTGGGTAGAAACGGTCTTCCTGTCTCTCCACATGCTACTCGCGAGGGAGGGAAGCGCTGGGCCGGGGGAGCCCCTGTCGCACAGCCTCCTCACGCTCAGTGACACACACTCCTGCAGACCTCAGCTTTGAACGGACACACCAGAAAAGCTGCAGGCGCTCAGATGAGAGATTTTTGTTGTTCTACAGTTAGGGCCAAGTTTGAGCAAATGCTCATTTGTTTGTAAGTGATCTTAGGCTTTGAGGAGGAAAGAGCTTTCCTGGGACTGCTGGTCGGTGGGCCTCGGGTTTATGCCTACAGCCAGAAGCCTCACGTCCCACAGCAGGGCCCAGCGATGGACCCAGGTTTCCTGCAGGGAGCGCGGGGTCTCTGCTCAGCCCGTGTTATCCCTGCAGAACACCCCCATCCCACCCAGCCTCATGGTTGTCTCTGCACCTAAACGGGGCTCCGGCTTCCGTGCTGAGGAGCTGGGAGAGGAGTGGGGGACAGGTATAGGAATCCCAAGTATGACCACTGCCCCCTGTCATATGATAACCCCAGGGCCCCCCCCCGCCCACGGGATGGAGACCAAGCTCTGGGGGTGCGTCCACGGACCTTGGGGGTCACCCTCCACCACCAAATGCTGCAAAGCCATGTCCTTTCCTGTAGGATTATGACAAGAATCAAGAGAAGAAGTGGAGGCTCGGGATACAGTTTATTAATCTACCTGTTAGTGTTTAAAAGCATCTGAACACAGTGACAGCCTGGCCACCAACAGGATGGCAGGTGGAACCTGAGAGCCTGGGCTGGGATCCAGGCTCACACTGTGTGCCTTCTGTTTCCATGCCGACCGTCCTAAGCCTGGGTGTCCACACCCACACGAGGGTGCTGGGCTGTGGGGGTCCCATGGCTCAGTCTGGACCCAGGGTGATGTTTTGAAGTAGGAAGGTAAAATGAGAAGCGTCCAGCATCCCAGGTACGAACTCAGTTAAATGCAGCCAGACCCACAGATCGTTTTTTAGCAGAAAGACTGTTTTCTTTAAAAGCTGATGTCTCCGATCTGCTGCTGGTCATGTCTGAGCCACCTGCCAGTCACCCACACGGGATGAGAGAGAGGGTACGTGCGTGCCTGTGTGCGCAGCTGTGGCCAGAAACTGCAGGGAGCCCTGTGTCCATCTGTCAAAATAACCAGAGCTCAGTGTGGTCCACAGCTTCTGGTGACCTGTTGAGACTCCATTCTACTGAAGCAACATCAGCACAGGGAGCTTGGGGACGGAAGACAGGTGTGAGCCAAGTTGCCTGTGTACCGGTCACACCTCGAGCAGGACGTGGGTCTTGGTGCCCAGCACTCACGTTCAGACCATGTCTCTGGAGCCACGTGTGGCCTGTGGGGTTGCGGTGACAAGGGAGAACGCGTGGGAGCTCTCGATCTGGGGAGCGCTCTCGGAGATGCTGAGGGACCCGCAGGACAAATGAGCCACAGGGCGCCCTGGAAATCCCAGAAACTCCTCCCATCCCTGCAATCTCAGAATCCTGTCTGCAGCTTGGAGGGGCTGAGAGCGCTGGGTGGGGGGTGTGGCAGGTGGGTAGCCCGTGGGTCCCACCTCCAAGTTGTCCCTCTTGTTATAAACGGGGTCCGGGATAGGAGCATCTAAGAGTCTGGACTTGGCACCCGGTCCAGCTTGACTGTCTCTTACGGATCCACTGAGACACAGTTGAGGAAATGAATCAGCTTCCTCTGCGATAGGCTCAGTGATTTATCTCCAGAATGTCCTCTCCCATTTCTCTCCCTGGTTATCTACTTACTCTCTGAAATCCAGCTAACACTGTGGTTCTCTGTACTATCTTTTGTTTAAACATCCCCATCCTCCCTCAGAACATGCTGTGTCTTTCTTCAGAGTCCTGATCCTTTCCAAAAGCACCCTGCATTTCATTTGGGTGCTTTTAATTCCATCTTCCCTCTTCTGTGCCCACCTCCCCTGCAACCTCCCAAGCCAGGGTGGGAGCCTGAAGGAAAGTGATCAACTCAGGTTACCCCCCGAGGGCCAAATGCTGCTGGAGGGGCACGTGGAAACACCCACTGATTGAGATACAGATACTGAGAATCTGAAGAAGCAGGCACAGATCACAGCTGTGCAGCCCAGTCCCCAGAGAGGAACACCACTACTGGCCTTCACAATGTAGACAGTGGGTAGATAGTATCATCAAATGGTAACCAAGATGCCTTGCTCATGGTGTGTTTCCTTCCCCGGTGGTTCAGAGAGCAGCCGGAAGCTTCATCCACCATCATAGGGAGAGGACTGGAAATAGCAGGACAGAGGACCAGATGCCTCTCTTTTGTTCTGTGGCTTCCTGAGGCAGAGAGATGGGGGTCTTCAGAGAGAGAACATTTATTTAGCCTCCACTTGCCCTAAAAGTTAAGGACTTGAGACTTCGCCTAAAGAAGTTATACCGTGAATGAGTGAAAATAGTAAGGTATAAGTGATGTTTTTCCCCTTTACCTGTTTTATGATATCTGCAAATTTTGTGACCCGCATAAGATGAAAATGACAATATGACAAACACAAACGGAACGCTCCCTGAACCAGAGAGCTAGTGCATCGCAGGTGAGTTGCTCTGCGTGGTGGCCCCTCCCACACTGGCTCATGTCAGGTAGAAGCTCAGGGTGGTGGGATGGCTCATTACTAGCTGCTCAGGCCCCTGTAAGGGGCGGGGGGAGGGGAACCTGTGCTTTCCAGCTGGTATTTGGCGGGAGTAAGGCAGGTGTTGCCCAAAAGGTGTTCTGTGGTTTGGCAGGGCTGCTGTCCCAGAACAGCCCAGCCTGGGGGAGTCCCACACTCCTGAAGGCCGCAAGTTCAAGACCCGGGTGCCTGTGGATTTGGTCTCAGCCGAGGGGCTCTCTTCCTGACTTGTGGACAGCTGCCCTCCCCGAGTCCTCGAGTCGGGAGAAAAGCTCATTTCTCTCCCATCTCTCTCTAGAGAACATGAGCCTCATTTCCAAGGACTCCGCTCTCGTGACATACTCACCTCCCGAAAGCCCCACCTCCTGACAGCATGATGCCACCTCCACCGCGGGAGTTTGGGGGAAGGAGAGGCATTCAGAGCTGGCAGCCCCTCTTCCTCCAGTCCTTAGCAAGGCAAACGGACGATCACAGAGCTATTTTTTTGGTCCATTGGACATACCAGATTGAATGTCCCTGCTGTTTCCCACCTAGGACAAGGCAAGAAGAACCTGCCATTTACCTTGTCAGGTTTTGTTGGAAACGGGACGTACCAGCCGTTAGATTACCGTTAGCCCAGACACCAAGACCACGGCACCCAGGTCTGCTGGGCTTTCTTGCTGGCTGACAGCTGAGTGCGGCCAGCACTGGTCCCCACGGTGCCGGGGGGCTGTCTGCCAGAACCCCAAACGGTAGTGGAGGCATGGTCTCTGCTCCCCATGGAGGCGGTGGCTTCCCCGGGGCCCTGGGTGCTGGTCCCTGGCTCCCTGCTGAGCGTCTGGCTGTCCTCCCTCTGTTGCCCTCACAAGCCTCTGAGCCCCCCCCCGAGTTGCTAGCGGTTCCTACAGGGCTTTCCACGACGATTTTCACAGCCTGATCTAATTACCCTTGGGTGCTTTGGCAGCGCCAAGATGCTCGCAATTTTGAGGCTGGTTTCAAGCCCTGCAGAGTAGTCCTTTTTCTGATTCTCTTTGTTACATTTGTAGTGGACGGACCGTTTCCCTGGGTGCTGCCGGCCCCCCAGTGTCAGCATGCCCACTGCTCTCCACGCAGATCTCTGCTGTTTGGAATAACCTGTGGGCACCAACTGCCCCACACCCTATCCCAAACGAAGTCAGTCCCCGAGGGAGAGCTGTTGCAGCCTTCTTCTCCCCAACAGACCTGTGCAGCGGTGAGTGGGAACCGGGCAAGGACGTGCCCACTTCTCCTGGAGCCAAGGCCCCTGAACTTTTCAGGTTGCTCCTCCCAGCATGGAGTCTCAACCTGCGAGCCAGATGGCTGGGTACCGGGTACCGTCAGCCTCAACCCTACAAGTGGGTGCAGGATAAAGGAAACTCCAGTCCTCCGGGCCACGCCTGCCAGGGAGAACGTCTGCACAGCACAGAGCAGTGGGGAAACGATGGTGCCAGGGCCCCCCTCTCTACCCCAGAGCAGAGCTGGGGGAGCAGGAGCTGGTCCCCAGAGCGGTGCTTGCACCACACCGAGAAGGAGGCGGGGGATGACTTCTGGCTCAAAAGCACAGATTCTCACCTCTCTTGCCAGGATGCAGTAGCTTTTCATGGATAAAAGTCCCCCTTTCACTACACCCCTTTAGAACTGTTACCAAGTGCTTTAGAAGGTTGGACTTAAAAAAGCAATTCTTTCCAGTTAAGCACTGTTTCCCTGAGGAGAACTCTCCACACAGTGTTGGCTCTCTACAGGTGGCTCACCATAAAGGACATTGATTCCGTCACAGCTCTGGAAGCCAGCCCCCCAGCGTAAGCCTGCCCACTGCTCTCCACTGTGTTTCTGGCGCAAAACCACTGTGGGGCCCAAGGGGACAGTCTGTCCCAGGTCGCTGCAGCTCTGACACTTCATTCTCTGTGGTCTTGTCACGCCAGCCTCTGCCTCCTTGGTCCCATGGCCTCCTCTCTTCTGTGTGATACTCCGGCTGGCTGTCCCATAAGGGTTTAGGGCCCACCTGGGCAATCTGGGATATGGTCAAGCTCCTTCAGGAAATCTGCAAGGACCTGCTTCCCTATGAAGGAGGAACCTCAGGTTCCAGGGCCCGAACCCATTCTCTTTGCCAATCCGTTACTCAATCTATTATACCTAACGTGGCCTTCTTCCATCCTTTGATTTTCCAGCGATCAGCGTCGTTGCATCTAATGTCTTGGAAATGGCACAGAGTCCAATCGTACTTCCTTTTTTTTTTTTTTTAGTCATGAATTCTTTTTTTTTTCCTTTAAGATTTTATTTATTTGACAGAGAGAAACACAGCCAGAGAGGGAACATAAGCAGGGGGAGTGAGAGAGGGAGAAGCAGGCTTCCTGCTGAGCAGGGAGCCCAATGTGGGGCCCGATCCTGGGTCTCCGGGATCATGACCTGAGCCGAAGGCAGTCGCTTAACCAAGTGAGCCACCCAGGCACCCCTTCTTTTTTTTTTTTTTTTTAAACTTGTGATAGAACACCTCTGCCCTTCCCTGGAGCATACAGATTGTTCACATTCAGGGTAGATGTCACTCCAGTTAGATGTCCACTTCCTGTGTTCCCATTTTCCATTTATTGTCCATATGTCTCTCATCTGTTTGCCCCCCTTTTTTTTGCTTCCTTTTAGGTTACATAATTTCTTTTATAAAGATTTATTTATCTGTTTGAGAGAGAGAGAGAAAGAGAGAGAGAGAGAGAGCCCACAAAGAGAGCGACAGAGGAAGAGGGAGAGAGAGAATCTCAAGCAGACTCCACGCATTTCCAGGCCCTTTGCTGTTCATCTTCAAGGAGTTCAGTGGCATCTGTAGGCCCTGTCTTTGTGTTCTGCTTCAAAACATCCCTCTACAACATATTTTTTGCTTCTTTCCTTCAAGGATTGTCCCCCCAGGGGTCTCTACTGAGACACCATACCCACTGACCTGTTTAATTCGCACCCCCTCATCACTGCACCTCCACATGTGCCTCTCCCCTGCACCTATCCACCAACATTGTCAACACCCGCACAACTGAAGGATAACTTAGTTAAAAATTTACTCATAGACATGTAAGTTATTACATCATGATATCTCAGTGAGATCAGGATGGTTTTGCACACGACTCTCCCAGCAGCACCAAGGAAAGTGCTTTTCTTTGAGGAGATTTTTTTCTGAAAGACTGATAAGTGATGAAATAAATGTTTCTTTAGATAAGCAAGACAGTTCTTATTTGTTCAAAGCCATATCTATTCAAGGGCCCAGCCTGCATTTATAACATATGTGGGATGTCCGTACCGTCATTCAGAAGTCTGTTCTAAGGCTCCCAGAAAATTAGTCAGCTGTATAGAAAGGAGATTAGGACAGTACCTGATGGCCACCTCCCTGAGCAATGGGGAAGGGTATACTATGTTCCTAGACACTGGAAAAGCACAGGTTTTGCAGTCTGCTTGTGAAGAGGTATGCCCCTAGCTTCATCCCAGGGACAGGGGACTTGTCCGGCGAGGTGGGTGGTGATGCCCGACCTGAGATCAGATGTCAGTGTTGAGGCAGAAGCGAAGTGCATCTGGGGCACAGCCTACTTCTCCAACAGTGTGCTGTAAGGACTGTGGCCCCGCACCCCCCCAGTGCCCAGTCTGCACCCCTGACCCCACCTCCAGCAGTGTTGGGTTTGGACCCCCAACACCATCCCCTGCAGTGATGGGCTTGCATTCCCGGACCCCACGCCCAGCAGTGCCTGGTCTACACCCTCCAACCCTGCCCCCAGCAGTGCCCGGTCTGCACCCTCAACCTGTCCCCAGTAATGTCCCGCCTGCACCCCCAAGGCTGCCCCTGTAATGCCGTGTCTGCATAAATCTCAGTAATGGTGCAGGTACTTGGAGAGTACGGGCACACCCATCCCTAAAAGCCAAAGGTCTGAGGCGGTCCTGAGGCCCAACCCTGGCTTGTGAGCTTACTCCCTGCATGGGTCTGTTGTCAGCTCCCGTAGCCCTTCTCAGTGCAAACTGAAAGCCATGAGCTGAGAACCCGCATGAGCAGGCTGCCTGTGTGGAGCTTTTCTGCAAACTCCTGGCACGGGGAGTAGCTTTGAATGGAAATCAGAAGTGGCCTGGGGTAAATCCAAATAAATGGGACAGCCGAATTAAAATGAGCACTTATTCATAACTACGATTTCTTTCAGTGTTTATTTTCCCCCAAAGCTTTTAAAGGAAATTTAAAACTAAATACTATTAGTTCACTCAGAATTGGTATCTCCATACAAATGATCCTTAATTTTTCTTTTACTCTTTAGTCTTTCCTAGTTGCTGATTTACTGCTGGGTATGAGCTGTGTCTAGAGGTCGCCTGGGACTGACCCCGGGGCTTGATGAACACAAAATAAGTTCTTACACTCACATTCAAAAAGGAAACGTGCTTTATAGGATGCACTGTTCTGAATTACTGCAAACTATTTTAGCCGTGATTGCAATACGAAATATTTGCGTTTAAATGCTTGCCTAATTGATCTTACTTGTCAAGATGGGAAATAACCGTGGTCAGCCCCTGGTGTCTGGGCCAGGAAGCGAGTTCCCAGGGGAAGATGGCTGTTTATACATGAACCCAATCTGGACGACAAGTTTGCCCATAAAGACACACTTTTGATCAATGCTTTATTTAGACTTAGTGAGCTATTCAGAAATGAATCAGCTCACGGGTTCTTTCAATTCAGGACCAAATTTCCTTCTGGTCCTGTTCTGGCTTTCTCCACAATGACATTGACCTTACCCAGTGCTTTCTTTAAAAAAAAAAAATATATTTTTTTTGCACATAATCTTGAATGATGACTTAGTTCAATGACCAGCTGTTTTGTCTCACTTTGACACTGGTATTCTGTTGCCTTCTTAAAATCTATCTCTGCTGGAAGCGAAGGCTGCTGCAGGTCTAACACTCATTTTGGAGAAAGAGGAGGCGATCTGCCTTTTCTCTGTTTTATGTTTTGCATTTCTGCCTCAGTGCTGCTGTTCTGGAGGCTCACAAAGGCATGCACACACAGGCACGTGGTACACACACGTCACACACATGTCGTACACGTGCACATGGATAGCAGTGCACCCGTGTTCTTTTTTTTTTAAGATTTTATTTATTTATTTACAGAGAGAGAGAAAGAGAGCATGAACAGCCGGGAAGGGCAGAGGGAGCGGGAGAAGCAGGCTCCCCACTGAACAGGACCCCGACTGTCTAACGCGTGCTAGATTTCTTTCCTAGTCCTAGACACATTTACACATTTGAAAACAGGTGTCTTCAAATAAGAAAAAGTCTCCAAAAGTGCCTTCAAAAAAAGCCTAAAATTAAAAAAAAATTGCCTTCCGCTTTTTTCTCTATACCATTCTTTCTCATGTATCCTACTTTGATCCTTTTAAGTCAACCTGAACTTTTTTCCTTAATAGTAACAACTATTGGTTCTTTAACACGGACTCTACAATTTCCAACGTGTATTTTATGATAAACATGATGTTTGTTTTGAAAGCTCTAGCAAGGGGCGCCTGGGTGACTTAGTCAGTTAAGCATCCCACTCTTGATTTCAGCCCAGGTCATGATCTCAAGGTCATGAGATTGAGCCCTAGGTCAGGCTCCATACTGGTCATGAAACCTACTTAGGGTTCTCTCTCTCTCCCTCTGCCCCTCCCCTTCATTCCCTTTCTCTCTCTCTCTCTCTCTCTCTCTCTCTCTCTCTCTCTCTACCTCTCTACATACACACACACATGTTTATATATATGTATGCTATAAATTATTTTCTAATCTAATTTAGGAAGTTTTTTTATGTGCTTTAGTGCAAGAGCCTCAGCCTCATTATCCTGGCCCCCGTATTATTCCAGATTCTCAGATAGACACCTTGTTTATTTGTTGCTTCCAAATGCAGTCTTTTTTTTAATATTAAACAGTGGATAGTATGAAACAGTGGATATTAATGGCATCATAATTTTTCCTGCATTTGCTATTTCCTTTTATTTAAAAAAAAATGTATACTTGGGGCACCTGGGTCTCTCAGTTGGTTAAGCATCCAACAAACATTTCTCCTCTGGTCATAATCTTGGGGTCCAGGGATCGAGTGCCACATTGGGCTCCACACTCAGCACAGAGTCTGCTTGTCCCTCTCCTTCTGCCCCTCCCCCACACCCCACCATGCACATGTTCTCGCTCTCTAAAATAAATAAATACATTTAAAAAATTAATGACCTGATATTGATATGTCATCATTCACTGAAGTCCATAATTCACATCCCACCTCATTCTGTGGCTTGATTAGTTCTGCAAGTTGTGACTAATGTAGGATGTCATGTATTCACCCCTGGATGATACAGAATGATTTCACTGTCCTGAGACCACTTGCTCTGCCCATTCATCCCTCCCTCCCCCCAGTCCCTGGCAACCTCCCATCTTTCCACTGTCTCCATGGTCATTGCTTTAGAATGCCATACAGTTAGAATCAAACAGAGCACGGCCTCCGTGACATGCACCTAAGTGTTCTCCACATCTTTCCATGGCTGGAGAGGCCACTTCTTTGTATCATGAAGCAATAATCCATTGTGTGGATTTTCTTACCCACTCACTTATTGCAGGACATCTTGGTTGTACCCAACTTTGGGCAATTATAAATAAAAGTGCTATAAATGTCTAGAGAAATTTTTTATTTATTCATTTGGGTAAATATCATGGACTCAGCCACTGGCTGGAACAGTAAGATTATGTTTCTATAAGAAACCGCTAACCTGTCTTCCAAACGGGCTGCCCCACATTGCATTCCCGCCAGCGTATGGATGAGCACTCCTGTGGCTCCACATCCACACCAGCATTTGGTGTTGGCAGTGTTTTGCATTTTTGCTGTTCTAATAGATGTGAACTGCTTTCCGATTATAGCTTTAATCTGCAATTACCTAATGACTTATAATGTGGAACATCTTTCCGTGGGATGAATGGCCATTAGCATAACCTTTTGTAAAGTGTCTTGTCCATATATTCTTACCCATTCTGCATTGGGTTGTTTGTTTCCTTACTGTTGAGTTTTTAAACATTTCATACTTTGGATACAGTCAACTCTCAGATACATGTGTTGCAAATCTTTTCTCCCCATCTGCAGCTTGTCATCTCAGTCTCTTGAGGAGGTCTTTCGCTGAGTGGAGGGTTTTACATTTAATGAAGTCAAACTTAACAAGTATTTTTGTCATGGATTATGATGTTGGTGTTGTATCTAAAATGTCATCACTGAAACTAAAGTCACCTAGATTCTTTTTTTTTTTTAAGATTTTATATATTTATTTGTCAGGGTGAGAGGGAGCACAAGCAGGAGAAGCAGCAGGCAGAGGGAGAAGCAGGCTTCCCGCCGAGCAGGAAGCCCGATGTGGGGCTCAATCCCAGGACCCTGGGAACAGGACCTGAACCAAAGGCAGACACTTAACCAACTGAGCCGCCCAGGTGCCCTGTCAAACTGTCATTTCTTTTCAACTTGAGCTATAGATTAAATGCAGTTCCAATCAAAATCCAAAAATCTTTTTTTGGGAGGGGGAGGGGACATCAGCAAACAGATTCTGAAGTTCATATGGAAAGGCAAAATATTTAGAATAGTCAACATAATGCTAGTGGACAAAGTTGGAAGCCTGACCCTCTCCAACTTGAAAAATTAATATAAAACTAAATCAATCAAAAGATTGTGGTATTGGTGAAAAAAGACAATAGAACAAATAGACAATAGAAATATAGACAAATAGAAATATAGATAAATAGAAATATAGAAAACTAGAAAAAAAACAATAGAAAAAATAGATCAATGGAACAGAATAGAGACCCCCAAACAGACCCTCATAAGTATATGTAGTTGGCCTTGACCAAAGAGAACAATAACTTCACGGAGAAAGAACAGTTTTTCCAGATAATGGTGCTGATAAAAGTGGACATCCAGGGGTCCCTGGGTGGCTCAGTCGGTTAAGCGACTGCCTTCAGCTCAGGTCATGATCCTGGAGACCCAGGATCGAGTCCCACATCGGGCTCCCTGCTAGGCAGGAAGCCTGCTTCTCCCTCTCTCACTCCCCCTGCTTGTGTTCCCTCTCTGGCTGTGTTTCTCTCTGTCAAATAAATAAAATCTTTAAAAAAAAAGAAAAAGTAGACATCCACATGCAAAACATGAAGTTGGATGAAGACTTCACACTTTTCACAAAACTAACTTATAATGGATCATAGACCTCTATGTTAAATTCAAAACTATACACCTTCCAGAAGATAGCAGCAGAAAAAAAAATCTCTTTGCATCATGGATACATGGTTTTCACGATGTCTGAGGTGGTAACAAATCACGATCTTAAAACAATGGTTCTGAACTAATAAATTTATCTGTTCACTAAGAAATGGCTACAACATTGCAGAGGGGAGAGCTGTTAGCAAAACACAGAAGTCCCTGCCATGCACAACCGAGGTTCATTAGCACGTCTCTGAAGAGGAGAGTCTCTGTTTGGAAAGGGCGGTTGCAGCCTCCAGAGCCGCCTCCACGTGGTCTCTGGAGTGTGGGCTGACAACGCAGGGAGGAGACCTTCCTCTGGCTTTGCCCATGAAGCCGCCGGGCCCCAGCCCAGGGACTGTGACCAAGTAGCAACGTTAACCCTTGGAGCCGCTGATGGAAGCGAGGCATTCTCTGACACTCGTGTTTCTGAGTCTGGTGCATTAGTTCCTGCATGCTCACACTCCTTTGTTCACTACTTGCTGCACACTTGCTGGGAGGTTCAAACTCAAGAGGATGTGAGACGCCATCTGCACAAGGCCCACACAGAGTCAGGGGGTAAACACCGCTAACCACAGCAGCTTCACGATGTCCATCGGGGGGACAGGAGCCTGTGGCCCCCTCTGCCCTTCCCCACCTCCCAGGATTCACACTTGCCCCACCAATGGGAGGCACTCTGGCAGGGATGAACAGAAAGGTTGTTCTCCAGAGGTCACTGTGCGGGAGACCATGTGCTACACTGCGTTACTCTGGGGGAGGTTGTAGGGCACCCAAGATGTATGGTCGCTTGGTTCCCACAGCTTCTGGTGGAGTCATCCCTGATGTCCCACCGCCAGCTCCCCCACTGCCTCTGGGCCCCAAACCTCTGTTCTGGATGAAGGCGGAGGTGCATATCTCTTTACAGACCAGCCCTTACTTAAGGAGATGGTTCGTGTGATAAGATGATTATTTGTGCTTGGGAGGGCTGGAGAAGAGCCCACAGATGGCACCTTCAGTCTGGAGTTTATAGCTTCTGGGAAGAGAAGCGAAGCAGCCAGCAGCTCCAGGGGGTAGAGACCCCATGAAAAGTGCAAGGCCAGCGGGCAAGAGTGGCAAAGTGTGGGGCATCCTGGAGGAGGCAGGCACCCCAGATGCCAGGACAAGCTGTTGAGGTCTTTCTTGGGCAACCGGGAGCCACTGACACTTTGTCAAGCTTCACGGCTGTCCCTGTGAGATGCGCTGACTGTCAGGATTAGCAAAATTAAAACACAGTATGTCCAGTTCAATTTGCGTTTCATTTAAAAAATAAGTTTTTATGGAAACTATACCCCATGCAACATCGATGACATAGTTACAACTGAAAATTGTTTG
>PITA01003816.1:0-97598 GCA_004023965.1 Spilogale gracilis | reverse complement strand
GATCAGGAAATTCAATGTCAGCGGAGAGCATTGTGAGTTGTAGGTTTGGTTGCAAGTCTTGACAACAGTCACCATAATTTCATTGGGAGCTGCTTCCCTTGGTCCAGGATCTAATCAAGAGCCAAAATCCCTTATGCCTGGTCTCCTTTATTCTAGAAGATACTGTAGTCTGTCTTCATCCCTGGGAGCATGACACTTGGAAATAGGGCTGCTCATCTATTTGACAAGATGTCTGTCAGTTGGGTCTGTGTGTTGCTTTGTCCTGATAGATTTCCTGTGGATTTCCTCAGCAAGTTCTCAGGAGTGATGCGGTGCCCTTCTCCGGGCATCTCAGCAGGCAGCTGGCCTCAGCGTGCTCAGTGACGGGGGTGTTCACTGTCCCTTAAGCAGGATGCTGTTTCCCAGGGTCTGTACTGTGTCTGTACTGTGAATGCTCACAGTGGGAGTCAGTACATCCCTGGTGAAGAGGTGCTCTGAGACAGTGCGACACTCCCGTTCACGATTCCAGATTTTTTTATGTCGGTGGATGCTTCCCGCTGGGCTCGGCTACCACATCCTGGGTGCAGAGTGTACCACTCTGCAAGCCAGCTTCTGCCATCCTTGCCTCCCTTTGGGCTTTGGGCATGCACATAAGTATTTGGAGATGTGAAGTACACATAGGCTCTTTTGCTGAGTTGCTAAGCGCCTGGTTCTAGGTCTGCACTCCGTGCTGACCACTTTACTTGCATCGGCACATTCGCTACTCTCAGGAAATTACACACAGTGTTACTGTTCTCATTGTACAGATAAAGAAACTGACATGTTAAGGAAACCGCTTTCACAGAAGCGATTATATAAAGAGCAGAGCCAGGATTCAAACCTAACTGGAACTCCTAAGCCCAGAACCCTGGCCTGTCAATCTATAGTAGGTTGACTTCCATGGGCGGTAAGGGACAGAAATCGACCTGGCACCAGCCAGGGCAGAAGAAAGGATTCATCAGAGGGACACTAGAGGGTCCCCTCCATCCAGTTGAGTGATGAAGGTACCAGGTCAGGTGAAAAAAGTCCTCCCGCTCCTCCCAGAAACATGGTCAGATGTGAAAAGGCATCGGCTGGATTATAAGACAAAAGCTTGATTTCTGTCCAGCCAAGGGCAGCGGTCTGCAGAGAAGTCAAGACCAGCCCTCCTTGTCCAAGAAACAGTAACACCAGTGCGGACCTTCCTTACCTGTGAGGGGTTTGCAAAGCAGCCGATCCCAAGCAATGGGGTTCATATGTGTGGCTCTTCCTACAGCTTCATATGCCACCAATGAGTCACGAGGAAAAAACTCAGCTATAAAAAGAAAGAGAACCAATCCAATCATAGTAAATGCTGCATGTTGGGGGGCGCTGTTCTTAGTCATCCTTTCGATCATTCACGGCCTTTGACGTTATTGAATTAAGTAAAAGAACTAAATCAACCCAAAATGGCATTGTTGTTTTTCTGGAGTTTTATGATAATATATGTTCACTTAAGACTTTTGACCACTAGGGGCGCCTGGGTGGCTCAGTTGGTTAAGCGACTGCCTTCTCGGCTCAGGTCATGATCCATGAGACCGGGGATCGAGTCCCACATGGGGCTCCTTGCTTGGCGGGAAGCCTGCTTCTCCCTCTCTCACTCCCCTTGCTGGTGTTCCCTCTCTGGCTGTGTTTCTCTCTGTCAAATAAATAAAATCTTAAAAAAAAAAAAAGACTTTGACCACTAGATCATTTATAAAGTTGCTACGTGTGGAAATATGTTTCAACTGCTTGTCAGATGAAACTGGTTACATTTTTAAGTAGCGAAGTGGAAAACCACAGGACAATTGGGTATGTTTCGGTGGACTTTGAAAGCTCTCAGGCACCTGTCAGACATTATTTGGAAACGAGGAAAGCTAATTTATTCTTCAGACTTACCATGTTTTTTGAATCAGCATACAGGCAAATATGGTCTACTTAAATGTTTTTCTCTATTTTTTAACCAAAAGGCATAAATTTAAAAATTTCAGATGTGTCATACATTTCGTTGACCGCCCCCCCAAGACTAAAGTACAACCTTAAGGAAAAATAGAAATCCTCATACCTGAGTTTAGACCGCTGGGGAGTGTGTTAATGATACTAATGAACACGGGCAGGTAGCTGATGGTGAGGAGCCAGAATTAATTGCTGGGAAGTGAGGTTTTGAATTATTTCTGATGTTCCCTGCATCCTTGCTCTGTCTTAAGCTGGGAGGCTGAGACACCCATCCAGCTGGACGGACTACACGTGCTGAAGATTTGAGGTGAGAGAGCGGACGCCCCAGGGTTCGCTTCTGCCTGGGCTGGGCGGGGACCCAGCCGCCCGGCCTGTCCCACCCCTGCTGCCCGGTGCCTCCTGCTGCCCGGTGCCTCCCGCAGACCAGCAAGGCCGGATGGCGGAATGAGGAAGGAACCTCAGGACTGTGCCCTTCAGGCCTGCTCTGGGGAGCCAGGGTTTGCAGACCCTCTGCCCTGGCAGTGAGGAATTGGCCAAGCCCATCAAACAGCCTAGAAGACAGGGGGCTTGTCTACGGAAACCCCACCACGTGGCTAACAGAAACAGCACATGGCTATCAGCACCGCCCCGAATTCGGAAAAGGCCACAAATATTCCTCCACCCCCTTGTCTCGAATGGCCGAAATAATCGTCACTGGGAGTTTCCTCTTGCCCTGGGTCTGGCGCCAAGCCGGGACCACAAGCACAGTGCTGTTCCGTGGCCTGAGTTCTTCCAAAGCTATGGAGGGTGGCACCCGGGGCTTTTGGACAAAGTTGGCAAAATGGTGCGGGCCCAGCTGAGCCCAGCCTCAGACCGCCAGGGCTCACGCCAGCCCACCGTGCCGGTGTGCAACAGGAAACATGGGCAGGGCTGCAAGAGGGGGCCCGTGGCCGGGGTGGTAGCAGCTGGAGTCATGGGCCAGGCAGGACGGAGGGTGGCCGTGCTCTGTCCCTGGTGCCACTCGCTCATGCCCCTTCCTCAAGAACCCCTCTGCCACTGAGGTATGGAGCGTGCAAGGAGACCTCCTGAGGCCACGGGGCCATGTCCACCTCCCCAGCTCTACCATCCACACTCCACACGGGCACACGGGGCACACGTGCCAGCGTCTCCTACTGCTTAGGGAACCTGAGCGCCCATGTCACTGACCTTGAATGACAGCACATCACCATGGAGAGCTCCCTGAGAGCCTCGAGTTGTACGGAAATACTAGAGGACGTGGAAAAGTTAGGGCTACTTGATACGGAGATAACAGATGGATGAGGACACAGAGATGATGGATAGATAGATAATGATAGATGATAGATTGAGAGAGAATGATAGATAACAGATAGATGATAGAAAAGGAGATAGATGATAGTTGATAGATAGATAATGATGATAGATTGGTGATTGATAGGTAATGATAGATAATAGATCACTGATAGATAAATAGATAATGATAGATGATAGATTGATGGATGGCAGATTGATGATAGGTGATAGAAAATGATCATAGATTGGTGACTGATGAATAATGATAGATGATGGATAGATAGAGATGACAGATGGATAGAAATATTTCACCCTGCCTCCCCCTGAGAGAACCACGTCCTCTGCAGTTGTCTCCTGGAAACTTGGGACGGGCCTTCCATCCCCAAACAATCCTCTGACTTTCATGCCATCATCGTTTTCAGATTCCCTTTTCTTCTTCTTTTCTACCTTCTGGTTCTGTCCTCATTCTGCTCACCAATAGAGTTACTTATCCTACCTCCCAAGAGCTGTGTCTGTGTTCTGGGATAGGATTTTTACAGCGCCAGCCGGAAGCTGTCACTGAGCCAAGGGAATGTCTCTGATGGGTCCAGGAGGAAGCACAGATGGGACGTCCTCTAGGTGAGGGAGGTCTTGCTTTCAGACAACAGGCAGTCTCCTGCCAGGGGACCGTCACACAGTGCAACAACCCTAGGACGCCATGGTGCCAGGATGGGGCACCACAAACGTTCCCGTGGAATCACTCTGTGACTGATGAGAGCTCAGGATGAGGACCAGCTGGGACAGGAGTATGACGTGGCAACAGGTGAGGGAGAGGATTGTGTCAGTGAGTGAGGTTTTCTGGGTCTGATGCCCACAGCCCGGAGCCACACGTCACGCACTTGACACACACACACACACACACACACACACACACACACACACACACACACACACTTGACCAGCCCACACTCGGCCAGGAGATGAGCCCCCCTCCTGCAGTGGTCCCGTCTGGGAGGGACTCGAGGGGGGAATGTTTGCTGAGAGCCCACGCAGTGCCGGGCACTGGGGTCCGAGCTGCCCACAGAAGCGCATGTTCCGTGTAAGCCCTGCAGCTTCTGGAAGGCTTTGTGTTGACACCCCACTCCCCACGTGCAGAGACTTGCCCCAAGTCTCACAGCCAGGACAGGCCCTGCTTTTGCTCAAAATCAAGCCTGTGTCCTCCCCCCGTGACACTTTTCCTGCTCTACAACCCCAAGGACAGAGACAGTTCCACGCACGTCTGGGTCTGGAGCACATGCTCAGCGCGTCTGCAAGACACAAAGTCCCTGCAGAAAGACCCGAAAAGCACCACGTTGAACAAAAATCAAAAGGGCAGCTTTAAGGCTTCAGCAAAGCTGGATTTCAAAGCAACTTTTCCCATCCTCCCTTCCCAGCCTTTTGTTTCAGGAAGCAGGCACCCTCCTAAAAACAGAGAAAGGAGCCTGACAGCTCTCACAGTCCCTGGAAAATGGCTGGATCCTGCATTTCCCTATAACCTCCCACCTCCAACCCCGCTCTGGGGCGCCTTGCAAGTTTGGAAGGCCAGAGCCCCCTGCAGCATCTCTGCCCTGCAAAGCAATAAAGCTATTTTTTCCTCTTTATCCCAAACTGTCTTCTGATATTTTAGCTCTGAAGTTGGAGGTTGGTTTTCAACATCAGAGGGACAAGGAAAGCCCAGGTGATTAGAAGGAAAAATAAGTCTTCACTGGGAATTTGTAAGACAAAGCCTGTCTTCAGGTGTCCTGGGGGCAAGAATTCACACTGTCTGGCTTCTGCCAGAAAACAAACTAAGGGACAATCACCCCAGCTGTGAATTTACGGAGCCCTGAGACTGCCTCTGGAGCTGCCCTCAGAAGCCCAGCCAAGGGTTCTCTAGAGGGTACACATAAAGGAGCCCCAGGCCACCAGAATGTTTCAGTGCCAATGAATTCACAATCTTTTTTTAAAAGAATGTTTCCAGGTATACCTGGTAACAAGGAACCATGAGTGAGAATCAGCGGCGGGGGTGGGGGTGGGGGAGAAAGACAGAAAAAGAAAAGCACAATCAGACTCTCAGACTTCAGGCAGCAAAATACCAAAAAATATATAGAATAGATACACTTAATAATTTAAAAGAACTAACAGTGCGTATTGAAAATCTGGACTATCAGAAAAAAGCCATTCAAAGTTTTCGTGCAGCCATTTGAGATGGAAAAATAAGATTTTTAGAAAGAGAAACTCCTTTGAAATGAGAAGTCGATTGTTGAAAACAGCAGTTTAAACAGATGAGGAATTAACACCCTTGAAGGCATAGTTGAAGAAATTAAGCAGAATGCAGTGAAAACACATAGAAGATAGGTCTGAAAACGACTGAGATGTAGAAACTGGATGAGACGGAGAATGTCTATGTGTGTGTGTGCATGTTTATAGGTCAAAGAAAATTAACTTAGAAGGAATATCTAAGATACAAGAGAGAATGAGGAGTGGAGGTTGCAGGCTTGCAGATAAATCTAAATAAATAAGCTATACATAAAATAATGTTATGATAATCTCTAACATGTAGGGTTAGGAAACAGAATAAAACTAAAATAGTAGGCAAGTACAGACCATGAATCAAGGGAAGGATAATTGTAATTACATGTCAGAGGCCCTCATATCATTTTGCAAAGAGAGAGAATGTGTCCTCCAATCAGAGTTCTTTGGTTAATCGTGCACGTTTAAAGGTGTGGTATGTGCAAACAGAACTTAAAAAATGGACACTTTCAAGATCAGTAGATAAAAAAAGGAAGAAAGTGTTAAAATGTCAAAGATTGTATGCAAGGAAGAAAAAAAAATAATTGTTAGAAAGCAAAGATTCACCAGCTAACAAGGCAGACGTGAATTCAGGTTTAATTAAACAGGACGTGTTCCCAGTAACCTAGATGACAGCTATGGTCAGACTGGATTTTCGAAGGTGGGGATGGGAGCAATACTATTTAAAAGGAACTGTCTTGGGGCGCCTGGGTGGCTAAGTTGGTTGGGCGACTGCCTTTGGCTCAGGTCATGATCCCGGAGACCCGGGATCGAGTCCCACATCAGGCTCCCTGCTCGGCGGGAAGCCTGCTTCTCCCTCTCCCACTCCCCCTGCTTGTGTTCCCTCTCTCACTGTGTTTCTCTCTGTCAAAGAAATAAATAAAATCTTTAAAAAAAAAAAAAAGGAACTGTCTTAAGACACGAAAACAAAAAGTTCGAAAGTAAACTAATGAAAACTTGTAGCGAATAAATCCTTCGTCATCCATAGTGATAGAACGACTGCATAATATAATTTTCATATTCTGTAATTTTGCTCATATTATTGAAAACAGACCTCTTGCATACACTGTAGTTCACATTTGTGGGCGCACACATTTCCAATAAAAATAGAATCAGATGCTCAGGCAGTGCAATCCCTCCACTCCTTTACCTGATCTGTCCAATCCGCTAAAGGAGTCCTGATAAAAGGAATGCTCCGTGTTCTCACAGAGACTCCCTATGTGGAAGGCAGGCACATTTCCACAGTGACTATGGATTCCAGGGGCTCAAGTCAAATCCCCAAAAAGATATTTTGTGGGTTCTGTTAAAGGGATTCTAATTATTTTATGGGCTCCCAAATGAAATAGCAGGGGACGAGTCGTCTTCTCTACCACAAAAGCTGATGTGAACAATATGACGATGGACTAACAGACCCAGAGGACAGAACGGAGTCTGCAGATAGACCCCCGCGCATCCTGAAAATAAACGCATGCACAGTGACCTGCACACTCCGGGAAAATCGATGCTGGAAATTGGAAGGAGAAACAGCAGAACACCGGAGAATTTTCTCTACTGCTTCAAACAAAATGACTTCTTACTGGATTAAATCTTTAAATGGGGCAGGGTAAAACCTTCAGTCTTTTAGGCCCCATTGGGAAAATTTCTGATAAAGAACTAGGATGCTGAACATAGAAGTAATTACTTAAAAAGCCAACATAAAATTATAGAAAGCCCAATAACACGGCAGGAGTTGGAAGCGAAAACACGGATAAGGCAGTGGGATGTGAGAAAGGCATTCAGTTTTGTTGGAGTCCAGAAGCTATAACCCATCCCACTTTGGAGCCTTAAACAGGACATTGTCACATAGGCGTGTGGTTGTGGATCGACCCTCAAACCCTGGTGGGGGACACATAAATTGGAATAAACACTTGGGGCAGAGCATCAGGGTCCCCCAAACAGGGGTGCCCCCCACACAGACCCAGGAGACGCAGCCCTGGGGCCCATTCTCCCCAGGAGAAAAAGTCAACGTCATTCTTAGCAGCAGAATACTGGAGGTGGCCGAGCTGTGCATCTTCGGCTAGCTGGATAAATTAATTATGATACTGTCACGCGGCACAATGCTCTATGACGATAAAAGGGAGCAAAATAAAGCTGCACACATAAGACATGGCCGTCTGAGCCAATGGATGAGAAGCCCAGAAAATAAGGCCAAACTAAAAAACAATTATTTGGAAATGTGGTTTTTAAGTCCAGGAGAAACATTAGATTGACAGCAGCTACTTTAGGGGAGGGAGGAAAAGAAAGGTGTGTGATTAGCGAGGGCACAGAGAAGCCCTCGGGAGGATGGGGAGATCCTGGTCCGTGGTTCTGCTCACTAGGTGATGCACTGCTGTCTGCTTCAGCAGTACTTAAACTGGGGGATTCGATCTACATGTTATATATGGTTTACATATGATTTCTATATGGCTTATATAACATGTATAATATATAACGTATGTTATATGTTATATAAGCCGTGTATTATATACATTGTTTTGTGTGTGTTTTTGTTTTTTTGGAAGATTTTATTTATTTGACAGAGAGAGAGTGTGTTTTTACACAAGCAAGGGAAGAGGCAGAGGGAGAGGGAGAAGCTGACTCCCCGCTGAGCAGGGAGCCCGATGCGGGGCTCGATCCCAGGACCCTGAGATCATGACCTGAACCAAAGACAGTCACTTAACCAACTGAGCCACCCAGACACCCCTGAAGTACTTATTTCCTTAATGCTTAGAACATGGTGCCCAGTTAAATATGGGACAAGAACTGCTTTCGTGTGCTGATTCTAGCAGCATCTAGCAGTTTCTCCCACAAGCGGCTCGGGAGGGTCAGCAGCAACATCCTGGTGTCCCCTGGAGGGCTGGGTTGCCTTTCCCAGAAAAGGCAGGCAAGACCTTTGTCTGCACTGCATGCTGGGCTGACAGCCCCAGAAGCTGGCCCCGGGGGATGGAGCAGGGGAGCAGAGGGCCTTCGCTCCTGGAAAGGCGCCCCTGCCATGCACACCCCCTCACCCCCGTGCTCCAGCCAGAGGCAGTATCATTGCTGCCTGAAACGCTTGGCTTGTTCCCGGCTGGGCATGTGCCCCGGGGGGCCTCTCCGCTTCTCCTCCGGCTCCACGGTCCTGCTTCCATCCACCCCGTCCTCCAGCTGTGCTCTCTCTGTCCTGTCCGGAAGAACATGGCAGCAGGGCCGGGCAAAGAAGGATGCTGCGAGGGTGGGAGGCCCTGATGCAAAGTTGCAGATGTCGAACATCTATGCTCCTTAGGCACCAGGGATTGGCCATGCATGAGGTCATTCTATTCTCATAAAGGTACTGGAGGAAGGTTCTATCATTCATCTGCAGACCACTCTGTAGAAGGGAAAGGTGAAGTTAAGGTCTGGAGGTTAAGGAACTGGTCCGGGCTTACGGCTTCTCTCCCAAGGGGCCCTTGTGCATGTCCCAGCTGGTCTGATGGTAGCTGCAGGAGGAAGCTGGATCTCATCCAGGAAGCCCCTTCCCTGCCAGTTCCTGGGTGTTCCCCAGCTGAGGCCTCTGCCCAAAGGCAAGGCTTACCTGGGGTGCAGGGGCTATGACTTCGTCCCCCAGGGTGACTCTGCCTGGGCGGGCTGGCGTCCAGCACCACGTGCTATTCCTGCAACGGGCAGGGCTGGGGGCACAAGGGAGCAAAGCTTCTCCAACAGAAGGAGGGAGAACCTACACCGCGGATGGACTCCGCAGATCTGGGCTGGACTGATGACATGCATTCCTCACAGCTCCCAGCAATGCCCATGCTGCTGGCCCCGGGCAGCCACACGCCACGGGCCCGCCATCTCTGGGGACTCCATCCAGATCTCATCCGGAGTGGTAGGATGGTGGTGAGCCTAGAGGGCTGTGGCTGGGTTTCCCATCTGGAAGATCCTTTAGAGTGTGGAGATGTGCCCGTCAGCAGCAGGCATTCACTTGGGGGGGGGGGCTTCACAGGGCCGTGGTCCTGGGGGACACCCGCACAAGGGTGCCCCCCTCCGTCCAGTCTCTGGATCTGCACCACGCTAGAGTGTGGGAATATAGGTGAGAAATACTGACCTAAAGATAAAATCGCAAGTTTGCGATTTTCCTGCACCTGCTTCCTGCACCTGCCGCTTTCCCTGTCGCTCACCGTCTGGCACAGGCCAGGCCCGACTGAGGCTGCTGGACCACTCTGGGACATAGTAACTGGCTCACATTCTCTGAGCCTCTAGCTCAAAGGTAGAATTCCCATAAACGTTTTTTGGACAATTCATAGAAGAGCAGATTATGACCGATTAATTTTTTCTTTAAGCAAATGATGATAGGGTTGCCTTCCAAACATCAGGCCCTGTTCTAATTGTTGGGGGCACAGCAGGAAACCACCTGGCAAGACCCAGACTTCTCGGGGTCACATTCCTATAGCTGAGGCAGTAGACACAAGGTCAGTAGACCCAGAAATTAAAAATATATGTATATTTGAAATTTTACCTTGGGTAGATTTTTGGAGGTAAGTTTGACAACATTCTAGATGATTCAGATCTGAGGGTTAAAGAAAAGATCTTCCAAGATGTTTCCCCAACTTCCAGTTTGAAAAATAGTGGTGCCATTCTCCAAGGAATAGGGAGTTTATCCAGATGTTCCTTTGGGCACTTAAGACTGCCCATGTAATAATTCAGAGATGCATACGTCCATGACGGCGGGAGGGCCAAAGATCTCTACCATCTTGGTGACGGCACCCATCATGTGAGTGGACGTTGGTTCAGCCTGCATGTAGCACAAGTGGCCGGGCCCTGGGCCCCTGTCTCACAGCCAACCTGAGTGAAGGTATTCCTATCTTCACTTTGCAGTGAGAAAAGAGAGCCTCAGAAAGGGATGGGTTGCTTATTTTTAACATCAAATCTAACAAAGTTCACATTAGCCTCCTCTGAGTTTCCAAGAGGAATTCACATGTTAGATTGGAATCCCAGGGTTGGAACCCTGCTCCTTCAGGACTCCTTGAGTGGGTGGGGGCCTCTGAGAACTAGCTCTTGGACTGGAGAAGTTCCCTAGGAGCCAGAAACCATAGAGCTCTATCACAAGCCATTCGGGGGAATTACAGGCTAGATGTGGATATACGGTCAGGCGGTAAAAATAGTAGGGGACATATAAAGTGTTTATAGAGTATCATTAAAAATATCGGGGAATGATGACTTTGGGATTCCAACAAGGGGTGGAGACATTCTCTGAGAACAGACTTAACATTTTTAAATTGTCAAAGTGACCTTTTCAAATAAAAAAGTTTTTTTTTTTTTAATGTGTTTGTTTCTTTTCATGGGAAAACCACATAGCCTTTCCAAAACAACACTGAAACATTCTGAAATCGTGCACAGGAAAGATCTGGTCACATTCTCTGCTGCTGCTGGGAGCTGACTCCAGAGAAATAGGATAAACTCGGGCTCTCACCCCAGGCCACCCCACCTAGCCTGCCCGGGGGGCCACCAAGAGCCTCTGGTGGGGAGTCATGCCCTTTCGAGAAATTCTTTCCAAGAATACTCGGTTTCTGCTGACTGGAATCCCACCTGGGATCACTTGAGGGTCACAAGTGGGTCCTTACCTCCTTTTCCTTAACGAAATCCATACCGAGCCTGGCATCATATTTCACTTAAATCTTACAGGAGCTCAAAATGTGTTGGCGAGAGCTGCTGAGTGGCTCAGCCGGTTAAGCTTTTCTCTTCTACTCACGTCATGATCTCGTTGTCCTTGATCGAACCCCATGTTGGAGCCAGGGAGCCTGCTTCTCTCCCTCTCCCTTTATGCTTTCTTCTCTCTCAAATTACAAAAAAAAAAAAAAAGAGGTGCCATGGAAGGTCCACACTCTTCCTCTTTTTTTTTTTTTTTAAGATTTTATTTATTTATTTGACAGAGAGAGATCACAGGCAGGCAGAGAGGCAGACAGAGAGAGAGGAGGAAGCAGGCTCCCTGCTGAGCAGAGAGCCCGATGTGGGCCTCGATCCCAGGACCCTGAGATCATGACCTGAGCTGAAGGCAGAGGCTTTAACCCACTGAGCCACCCAGGCACCCCACACTCCTCCTCTTAAACCATGCCCAGCAGGTGGAGGGCCTCGCAGGTATCAAGGCCGGTGATGACCAGGGCTCCTGTTTTATTTTTCACACTAAAGTAATGGTGCTTAGAACGTGCAACTTTGAAAAAAGCTTTTCCTGTCCCAACATCCCCCTCGTCCCCCTTTAATTCTGCAAATCCCTGGCATGAGTGCGATGGCCAGAATGTATGCTTTAGATCATTTACACTGGGGAGGCGAAAAACAAGGAAAATAAATATTGCCAGCCAGGCAGGGGCGCTTCGCAGGTGCCCATTTATGATGATGTTTCCAAGTCAAAGTTAGATTAGCAGCTTTGATTGCAGGATGCCGGGGCTCTGGATAAAACTGTTTCCTCAGCTGCAAAGTGGGTACAGGGCTCTCTACCTTACGGGTTGGCTGGGAAGGTGCAATCAGGCAGGAAAAAGGAAGAGACGGCCATAGCAGGCAGCAGAGCATAGGCACCAGTGACTAGTACGTCTGGGGACTACTGTCTGTCATTGCAGCTTCCCATTACGGTCGCATTACGGCAACAGTTTTCTGCGAGACCCAAACCCTGTTTTCTCTTCTTCTACTAGCAGAGGCCCCAAACGCTCTGCGTGAAATGGATTTCTGCCTGCGCGAAACAGGAATGGAAAGTAGGCAGAACAAGCTCGCTCTGCTATAAGAGGTCCCAAAGCCCAGGCAAGCAACCTGCTGCTAATTTCTTGGTGACTTTTTGATAAGCCACATTCCTGCCTCTCCACTGGGTCCACACGTTTCTCATTTTGGGAACAGGAAGAGTTGCTTAATTCCACAAGGAAAATACCTTGATTTCAAACAAGTCCAACTGTAGGACTTTCTTAAAAACAAAGTTGTGAAGTCATGAGATAATCCCTCAGAAGGAAGCGAAAATGAAGCATGCCTAGTTCGTGCACGTTCTTTCCCTGGAGTAGTGGTGCAGATCTGCCTGCTCTTAGCCTAGGCAAAGCGGTGCGTCTCGTCTTGGACCCGAGAACACACTTGAGCCCACTTATACACACAGCAACACGTGATTTCTTCACAAACAGCTTTTTTGAATCATAACCAACAAATACCCCAAATCACTGCCCTCTTCCTATGTCCTAATAATCAGGCTTTATGTAAATTCGGAAATTCTTGGAGCAGTAAGACCGTATGCTGTATTTCTAGGGTTTTGTTTGTTTGTTTGTTGTGCTAAAAACCAAACAGTTCTTTTTCTTGTAAATTCAAACCCATTTATGTTTCAAAAGAAATCCAATCCATATGTTTCTTATTTATTTACACTTACTGTAATTCATCAAAGCAGTATTTAATGAGCTACTTAATGTCCAAAGAGTCTCCGTCAAAGGGGTTTTTTTAAAAGCCTTTCATCTTGTGTACCAGGAAGCTTTGCTGTGCTTTGAAACAAGGTTCTAAGTTTAGAAAAATGTGACCTTCCATTCATGTTCTGAAATGTTCAGAGGCATGTAAATTAGCTAAGTGTAGACGTGCCCAATATTTGGCGAATCTAACCCGCTCCTCCCAAAGCGGGGGGCATTCCGTGGCTCAGTCCTCTTATGATGAGTAGCCGGGGGAGGCATTTCAGGGGAAAGAGGAGGATGGCTGCCTCTGCTTTTATCCAACAATCGCTGAAAAAATGTCAGGCATATACTGCACGTCACACACTATCCAGCATGTGTGAAAACTACTTTGATTTGTTTTTAATATGCAAGATTATAAAAAAGCACTTATCTCAGTTACTGGGAAAATTGCTCTGTGTGTGTGTCTGGGGATGTGTGTGGATGTGTGTGCGTGTGTGTGCATGTCTGTGGATGTATGTGTGCATGTCTGTGCATATGCAACAAGTGTATGCATGCATGTATGCATGTGTATATGTCTGTGTATACACATGTTGTGTATGTATGTCTGTATGAGTGTGTACATATCTGTGTATATGCATGTGTGAACTCATGTGCATATGTGTGCATGCCTGGACACATGTCTCTCTGTGAACACATCTATATATATGCAGTGTGTGTGCCCGTGATGTATGTATGCCTTATGTACGCATGCATGTCTGTGTGTAGGTGTGTGCATGTATGCCTATATGCATGTGTGTCCATGCATGTATGCCTTATGTATGCATGTGCATCTCTGTGTGTGCACGCTTACATGTATGTGTATGTGTGTATGTGTGTGCGTGCATGCCTTATGTGTGTGCATGCATCTCTGTGTGTGTCTATGTGCATGCATGCCTATATGCATGCATGTGTGCCTATGTATGTATGCCATATGTACACATGTTTGCCTGTGTGTGCATGGGTGTCTGCATGCACATGTCTCTGTGTACATGCCTACATGTATGCATATGTGTTCATGTGTGTGGATGCATGTATGACTTATGTATGCATGTGTGTCTGCCTGTGTATGTGTCTGTGTGCATGCATATCTACAAGTATGCATATGTGTCCATGTGTATGTATGTGCATGCATGCATGTATGCTTTATGCATGCATGTATGTTTGTGTGTGCCTGTGTCTGTGTGTGCGTATGTCTGTGTGCATGCACGCCTATATGTTTGCATGTGTGTCCACGTGTATGCATGTGTGTGCATGCATGCGCGCCTTATGTATGCATGTGTGTCTGTCTGTGTGTGTGCATGCGCGCCTACATGTATGCATATGTGTCCGTGTGTAGGTATGTGTGTGCATGTATGTGTGCCTTATGTATGCATGTGTCTCTATGTGCATGTGTGTATGCATGTCTATCGTTGTGCATGTGTGTCTGTGTCTGTGTGTGCCTGTCTCAAATGGCAGAATTCCCTCTTGTGTAAGGGTCTACATCTACCCCACATTGTCTCTGCCCTTCCATCCAGCGATGGACATTCGGGTTATTTCCACACGTTGTCTGCAGGGAATAGTGCTGCCGTGGACATGAGACAGAAGGTAACCCTTGGAGATCCTGATTTCAGCTGTTTTGCAGACTTGGAAGTGGGACCAGAGGATCGTACGGTAGTTACTAATCTCTTGAGAAACTTCTGTACCATTTCTCATGGTGGCCGTGCACCCTTTCCACTCCCACCAACACTACACGGGGCTTCCAACTTCTCCACCTCCTCAAATGAGAAAAATAAACATATTTTTTAAAAGATTTTTTTAAAATTTTTATTTGACAGAGAGAAACACAGCCAGAGAGGGAACACAAGCAGGGGGAGTGAGAGAGGGAGAAGCAGGCTTTCTGCTGAGCAGGGAGCCCAATGTGGGACTCAATCCCGGATCTCCGGGACCATGACCTGAGCCGAAGGCAGTCACTTAACCAACTGGGCCACCCAGGCGCCCCAATAAACATATTTTTTTAAAGATTTTATTTATTTGACAGAGAGAGAGAGATCACAAGTAGGCAGAGAGGCAGGCAGAGAGAGGAGGAAGCAGGCTCCCTGCTGAGCAGCGAGCCCGATGCAATGCGGGCCTCCATCCCAGGACCCTGAGATCATGACCTGTGCCAAAGGCAGAGGCTTTAACCCCCTGAGCCACGTAGGCGCCCAACATATTTCTGACATAATGTAAAATGTATAAAATACTGGGCATCGCCGTCAGCTCGACAATTACATATATACATGTAGATAATATAAAATGATGTAATGTTTTGTTTCAGTACTGAAAGAATAGAAAAATACCAAACAAAACATATAGTTCTAAATAGATAAACATGTGTGGACAAAGTAGTGTGTAGGTGCTACTTTTTTCCTGTTAGGACAGTGGTATAATGAATATATTTTGAATTTTGTAAGGCTGACCAATTACTTCAATTAAAAAAAGAAAAAATTAAGTAAAAATCAGGAAAGACTTAGAAGAAATAAAGTGTACAATATAATAGATATCTGGCTCAGATAAGATCTCTAGTAATGCCACAGTTTGGGGCATTTTATTCTTAGAATGTTGGATATCTTTTTTCTGATGATGAATTCTCCTCTGTCGCTTTCAAAGGAGTTGGGACTCCTAACTAGACTTCCAATAACGAGAAAAGAAGGTTTCCTTGGTGGCATGGTAGTGATCATAATTTAATATACTTGTATTGATCTTTATCTACAATAACTTGCAATATAACCACATTTTTAAAGTAAATTAAAAGTTATTCATTTTTATTTTTTTCATTTTATTTCATTTTATTTTATTTATTATGTTAGTCACCATATGGTACATCATTATTTTTTGACACATTTTTTTTTAAAAAAAGGCAAGAAAAGTCTTCTAAGACTAAAACTACTAAGGTGTCCCCAACAGGAAATCCTACACACTGTCACAGCTGGTTTCCCACACGTGGCGCCGAGTGTGGGTCCCGAGCCCTCACCTCTGGTGTAGCAGGTGGAGGGGCAGTGGGTGTATCAGTGTCTTCTCTCCATTGGTGGGAAATGGTGGAAGCATTTATTGGAACAACGTGGAGAGAGGGCTGCAGGGCTGGGGAAGACCCCCACTCATCCCAGGGAAACCAAGTTGCACAACCCAAAGCTGTAGGAGTCTAGGTCCAGAAGAGTGTACCTGGGCATGGGACTCAGAAGAAGGCACAATGAACACAGTTGTGGGCACTTCTCTTTTTTACCCATTATCTTGTCCCTTGGCTTTCTTTCTAGAAACTGAGAGCTTGCCCTGAATTAACTGGAAAGTCCTGCCCTAGAGCCCTGCAGTGACAGTCATATGCCCTGCAGCGAGCGAATGGGTCCCAGGTTCAAATCCAGACTCAGTCACTGGTTCTATTATCTTTTAAAAGCTGTTACTCTCTTCCTCATTCCTAACATGAGAGCCTTAGTAGCCCACACAGCATGGTCGTAGGGGTCACATCAAACAGTGTGTGTTAAGTGTTAATGGATACCTAGCATGTAAGTGCTCAGTGAGGAACACGTGACTAGGCTCGGCAGGGAGTCTGTTTCTCCCCCTATCGTCCCCACCCCGCTCCCTGCCACTCATTCTCTCTCTCTCACGCTCTTTCTCTCTCAAATAAATAAATAGAATCTTGGGGGAAAAAAGGAATAAGCACTTCGTATGTATGAGCTCCTAATAAAACTCAAAATTTCGCATTCAATTGTGTTTTGCAAAACTCTCTGCACAGATGCAAATAGCGTGAATGTAGGGGTTTTCCTAAAATGATGCAGGGTTGGGAAGAGAGTGAGGAACTCGTGGCCATCTTTCAAAAATCTTCTTTGAATAAACAAATTTTTTTTGGCATAAAGATGAGAAAACCTTAGAATTTAGAATTTTTAAGTAGAAAAAAAGTACTCTAGTCCTCTTGCTAGTCATAGTTAAGTTCTTTCTTTGTTTGGCCAAATCACGGTTTCACAAATGCTACATATGTAATAAGTGGTCCTAACAAAGAACCACAGGGGGGCTCCAGTCGGTGGATGACGGCGTCCCACAGGACAGCTGGGGAGGCGCACTTTTCTCGGAGGGTTGATGTCCCCGGGCTGCCACGGATGGGGAGGGAGACTGTGCTTTTCACTGTGTATCCGCTGATTAAACAGCTTCACTTCAATATCTCCTCTCAGTATTGAAGCATTTGCACTCACATCACAATTGCATATTCCTGAAGTTTCTAAGACAGGTGTTCTTGGGGGAGCGGGTCTGCTATGTGTGTCCACACGGCAGGATGGAGGCCCTCGTGGGAGCATCTTACACTGTGGAGACACCCAGGTTTGGGGTCCACAGGCCTGGAAGGGAGCACGGACCCACCTCGCCCCAGGTGCACATCCAAACCCCACTTGCTCTGTCCTGGTGTTTCTGTGATTCCCTGTCCCTTTTGCGAGGAGCTCTCCACCGGTGGCGCGTAGCCAGAGGCCTCCCTGTGCAAGTGGGCGTGTCGCTGGCTTCTGGGGGCACAGCCAGGGGGCCATGCTCCCACCCTAGAAGCAAGGGGCGCGGGGTGTCTGGCCTTCCTGGAAGGTGTCCTAATGCAGGACCACCACCTGGCCCACAGCAACGACCCCCTGTTCTTCCGGTCCCCCAGCTCATGTTTATGGACAGCTCTTCGTGACCTCAGAGTGTGCTACTGCTGTTCTCCTTATGCAGGAGACAGAGACATGAAGGCTAGACACCTGCCCTCCGGGTCACAGCAGACACTCTTGTGCGAAGCTGACTTTGATCTCACTCACCTGATTCCAACCCCCAGTGCTCCTTCGGAACTGGAGAAATGAGATTTTTAGAAAAAGAAAGTACGTCTGGCCTGCTCCCATTGGAATGAGCTTCCTCCCTGCTCTCTCCTTCCCTTCTCTCCTCCTCCCACCTTCCTCCATCTTTCCTGCCTCCCTGCTCCCCTCCTCCCCACCTTAGACCCTTCCCTGAACATCTCTGACCTTTTGCACACGACCTTTTTGGATCCAGCTGGGGGAGCTGGCTTCCCACCATGGAAAGGAAGACAGAGACTGGGGTCCAGACCCAGACCCACCTTAAGACTCAGGGACCTCACTCATCTCTGGACTCTTGCATTTCCCTGTTTCTAGATTTTCTTCTGTCTCCCCTTGGTTTTCTAGTAAAGTCCCTTTGAGAAATTGAGGGCTTTCTGAGCTGAGTGGAGGGATTAGGATTTTCCTCCCGCAGTGGGGCAGATGGGGCCATGGCGCTGCTCGTGGGAGCAGTGGCTCCCATGGGGATTCCAGTTCCATTGGTGGAGCCGTGGTCAATTATGGGGTCAGGGGAGATGTGCACCATTGGTTTCTCTTGTCTGGAGTTTTCTAGCAGCACACAGCACTGAAGAACAGACTCTTGGGTTCACCGTTTCCCATCCTTCCGGTGGGAATGTTTGAGGTGTGATGGGCAGAGCTCCTCCATCTCATATCTTGTCCTGGTTAGTTAAGGTCTCGGCCATTCTCCCAGCCTCCGAGGCCCCATGCGGAGCACAGGACATACCCAATACTAACCAGCCCCTGTCCACATGCATCACCTCCCTGGAGGCTGCTGGCTTCTGCTCATCAGTATATTCTCTGCAAAACTGTGTATAGGGACTCTCCAAAGCCCATGGTCTTAAAATGTTGAAGAAGCAGAAGAAGGAGGAGGAGGAGGAGGACGAGGTGCAGGAGGAGGAGGAAGAGGAGGAGGAGGAAGAAGAAAAAGAAGAAGGAGGGGGAGAAGAAGAGGAGGAGGGGGAAGAAGAAGAAGAGGAGGAGTAGAAGGAGGAGGAGGAGGAAAAGGAAGGAAGAGGAGGAGGAAGAGAAAGGAGAAGAAGAGGAGGAGGAAAAAGAAAAGGAAGAAGAAGGAGAAGCTGTCATCTGTGGACTTTTTTAATCTACAGTGGAAGTTTCTCTAGGACTCCTTTTTGTTTAGCTATTCAGCAAGTGCTTAAAGACACCAGGGTTTCCCTACATCTTCACAGTCCCTTGTTTCCTGCTGAGAGGTCCAGAGGGCTCCCCCCCACCCTCAGAGCATGTGGTCTTCCTGGAGATTCTCTGGAGGAATCTGGGGGTGGCTCCGGGAGATGAGAGGACACGGGGCCTGGGGAACCCACTTCTACAAGCCGGCTCAAGACAGCAACACATAAGTTGAGACTGAAGGGTTATCTGGGTCAATGAGAGAGTCATAGTCCAGATGGAGAAGAAGGCAGGGATAAGGGACACTATAGAATATTCAGGAGAGAGGAGGAATCCAAGGCAAGCAAGAATCCAGAAAAGAAACTCAAGCCCTTGAACCTCAGACCCCAGTGTCGTCAATGTGTCCTGGACAGAGCTTGGCCCTCGGTTAGCACTGCATGTGTATTTCTGTACTTTCAGTGGGAAATACAGATCAGTGGGTGGTGAACACCGAAGGGAACCTCATGTCCATGTCTGTGCTTCACTGAGATCAATCTTGGATGGATGGCCTTGAAGTGGTAGATGTCCGAAATAAGAAAAACGGAGTATCCTTTAACATTGATGCTAGTATTTATTTGTAACCCCAAATTAGTATTACATGGCATCAGTGGGCATTTGCTGACATGCGCAGGGCAGTGAAAAAATTGAGTTGCCCAAAGGACACATTCCCAGCCACAGTCAGTAAAACATTGCTCGGAGTTCTTCTATCAGCTCACCTGCAAACAGGTCTACTTATGTATTTGCATGCTTTTTGCTGGTGTTTTTCTGCTTAACCTGGTCCCCAACCAGAGTGCAGAGGGATGCTTACACTTCCCTGGAGCAAGAAGGTGGGGATTTTTCTTAATGGAGAAGATTCATGTGTACAAATAGTTTCATTCAGTCATGAGTCCTAGTCCTGTTGGCCATGAGTTCAATGTTCATGAATCTACGACATGTATTCTAAAAGGAGTCTTGAGACAGAATCACACCTAAAACAAGGTTATATATTGGTCTGTGGATGACCAGAAGCTCACAGGGAACCAACCCTGTATTTCCCCATGGGCAATGGCTTTGTATTCACTAATTTACTGTTTGTGGACTTACTTTATAGAACACAGCCACTGTGACCCGCTTAGAATCCACTGTATCTTCAATCCCATTGTTGGTATGTGGGATCTGGCATTAACCTTTTCCCCCAAACTCTGTCAATGTGAATGTTGAAACTTTTCTCAGATCAATATTTCATGTCCAAGATCACACTGGATCTTCTTTCTGATAAATCCAACCTCTCTATACCCTTAAAACATGGAGATTCACTTTGGACATTGCTTTTCTTAATTCTGCGGACCACTTTTTTTCTATTCACAGAATTCCAACATGCCAAGGTGAATCAGTTTTCCTTCAAGCCTTCCACTAAAACCTCTCTCGTTTTCAAAACACAAAAGCAGATTGGTGTCTTATGCAGAATGGACCAAGTTTTGCTGCAGAAACAAAGATCCCCCAAACCTCAGAGGTTTGGAACAACGAGCATTTCTTTCTCTCTAACGTGGCATGTCTGTCCTGGGATGGATGGGCTTTGGCTCCATGTTGTGAAGTTGTGAAGGCAGAGTCTCTCCTGCTGGGTGTGCAGCTGTGGGAGCAACCAAGAACATGGCAAATCTCACACGCCTGCTGCCCAATATTTCCTCCCTGAAGCAACATACACCATCGCTGCTTACGTTCCTTTCTCCAGGGCAAGACTCCAAGGAGGTGGGGTGCTGAAACCTGCTGCTGGGTCTAGGAGAAAAATTTCAGCATCAGTTCTGGCTTATTCTCTGTGCACACAAATCACACCCTCTCTCTAAGTGGAAACAAACAAAACCCATCTACCCCAGCATATGGGGCTGAATGGCTGGGGAAGGGGTGGGAGACATGAACACTGATGGATGCCGGTCTTTTCCCAACCCCAGCATGACAGCCACATGTGACGACTCCCGTTGGATGTGTTTTGATCACTTTTCCACTCTAAGGGTAGGGTCATATCAGCCCAAACTGTCTCTGCCGTGCTTAAATGGTGCAGGACACACAACAATCCCCAGCCTGATGTCACCTCCAAAACATGTGACCCTCACAGGCAACTACTTCCCTAGGGTCCTGGACCATCGTTCAGCCACGGACGGTTGCATGTTTTCACACATCCCTGGGGAGCAATCCTCAGCTCTGGGTGGCCAGCTGTCTGATTTCTGTCAGCTGTGGCTATGGTGTTGGAATCAGGCTGTTTGGGTCGCGTGGACCCAGCCCCGTACGGACCAGATGGCCTCCACGCTCCCATCGCACACACCTCCCCACATCCGTGTTCCAGGGGGAGAGGCTCCCCCACCTCGAGTCACACACTGAGCATTGCACTATATAGTGATGTGACCACGACTGACATTAAAGAAGCACATTTAAAGCCCCTACTTAGATCAGTATAGAAGCAAGCTTCGGTCATTACCATGTCCACCCAAAATTAGAAAAAACAACACAAAACAAGAACCACAGTAACTGTGCCTATAGATCGTTGTAGTTTAACTTCCAGAATAATTTTGGCTTCAAAGGGCTGGCACGGATTTCTCTCATCTTCTGTCATCTAAGGAAAATGTAAAAGGTGAAACACTGGGATAAAGAAGTGTCCTTAAGGGGCGCCTGGGGGGCTCAGTCAGTGAGGTGTCTGCCTTCGGCTCAGGGCACGATCCTGGGGTTCTGAGATTGAGCCCAGCATTGGGGTTCTGGCTCGGCAGGGAGCCTGCTTTTCCCTCTCCCTCTGCCTCTCCTCCACACTCATGCTCCCTCTCTCGCAAATAAACAGATAAAACGTTAAAAAAAAAAAAAGGAAAAGAAATAAGAAGTATTCTTGAAATACTTATATTCAAAGATCTTTGATGGAGCAGGGGGCCATGGAGACACAGAGGGGAGAGGGCTGTGGGTCTAAGGTCACCGGACAAGTATGCCCGCTGGGAGTGCCACTGACCACAGGTCCCCAGGGCACCTGGTCAGACCCAATCTCACCTCCAACCTCCCCTGCGGGAACTTGGCACCTGTCCGGTAGATTTGCCCACATCGGTGGCAGCCACCCTTGGCACCATGCCATCTGTCGGATCCCTGCTTTCCACCCTGAGCCATTTGGAAACAATAGTAAAAATACCGACCTATATGGATAGGGAAGGGGTCCCCACGGCAGGGACTTGGGACATTCAGATCCTCTCTTGAGCCTGCGGGATGGACAGGTGAACCACAGTTTACAGAGTGAAGAGGCTTTCCTGAGGCCACTCAATCCTGGCCTCGCAGTCGTCCCCAAGCTTCCCGCCCCATGTGTGTGGCCCTATAGCATAGATCCGCCCTGTATCCCTTCTTCACCATCCTACCCTGGCAGCTCAACATCCTGGCGCCACGAACCGAGGCTTCATCTGTGCCTTTCATTGAACTGTTCACACAGACTCGGAAGCCAGAGTGGAGTGTGGCCGTCGAGCCCCGGCCATGGGTGTAGACGGTACCTGGCCAGGACTGGACACGGTGTACCCTGGCCATGGGTGTAGACGGTACCTGGCCAGGACTGGACACGGTGTACCCTGGGGAGATGCTCCTCCATGAATCTACCAAGGGATGGGCTCGTCCTGAATCAGGAGGGAGTCACTTTGGATGGGCTATCATAGCCCGGCTGGCAAGATCTCCTCTCTCTCGTCCACTCCCCCGTGAACGTGCTCACTGGCTCCACGTTCACTGGGTGCCTCCCACGTGGCAAGCGCATATACACCTGTCTATGGGGCAGTGGGGCCTGCGGCTTAGAAGACAGACTCCCGCCCGGGCTGCTGGGCTTCTGTTTCCGCTCTACCTGTTTCCAGTGGAGGGGAGTGGACAGGTTCCTAACCTCTACGTGCCATGATTTTCCCATTTGGAAATAAAATTCCTTCCAAACTCAGGGTGAGGACTAACCGGTTTTGACCGTGTGTGTAATTTGTGGGGTGGTACTACACCCCAGGTGATAAAATGTCCATTTCAGTCAGTCCGGGCTCAGTACCCTCCCTGCCCTCGGCGCCTGGACCCACTGTCCGACCAGACGCTTGCTCTTTCTACCTGGAGGTGAGCAGAACCACAAGTCAACACATAAGCCCAAGGTCATCATTTGCCCTGAATGGCTTCACTCCAGTGCTACTGGTCTTGGTCGAGTAGACCACGTTCGACCACACAGGTCAGGCCATCGTCCACCCTTCCCTCTGCAGATCTGGCCTCCTTTCCCCTCAGATATCCATGCAGATTTCCAGCGCCTTTGCCGGGGTCTGAATGCTGATTTTTCATTCGGGTCCGCCAACTGTCCTCAAAATCCTCTTTCCACACCACCATCCAGCGCGTTCCTCAAACCCAAGCTCCCCATGACCACCAGCGCCACATATACACACCTCTGCACCTCATCTTCACACGGCTCCAGACGTCCCTGCCGGCTCCGTGCTGTTTCCTAACCGGGTGGGTTTGCAGTCCTCGCCAGGGGGCTAGCGCTGGCTTCCTCAGCCCGCTTCCCTCACCCTGGAAGCCTGTGCCTCTGGCTTGCACATGCCCTGCTCAGCCACACATGTCCTCACGGCCCCGAGGTTATGCCTTTGGCGTCTACAATGGTGCAATGATGACGAATGACATTCGGGCACATTTGTTGAGAGGCACTGGGGATGGAGAAGGGAGCGAAAGGAACCGGAGAGATGAGCAGATGATGGGGTCAGGGCACGAGCCCCCCAGGCCCTCTAGGGGATCATCATAGGGGAGAAAAAGAGGTCAGCAGGTCACTATTCCCCATGCCGGAGGCAGGTCCCAGGACACTTTGTACCTGGGGTGGGACAGGCAGAGCACGTGTGTAGGGACACGGCGATGTGGACATTAGGGTCACTTTACGCACAGCCTAGAACATCATGGAGAAGGGTGTGGCTCTGGTTCCATCGCCAATGGGAGACAGCAAATGTCTGTTTGCAGTGTTATCGGAATGTTGAAAAAGTGTGGATTAAGACATGTGAAGTGAGGGCCCTGCTGAACTGAAGCATTGAGTGGCCCTCCAGGAAGAGACTGTTTTGGGACCAGGACTAAATGATACTCAGAGCTGAAAGAACAGCCCCCACTTCTCTCCCCCAGTAGAACCCTGAGCACAAGCTGCATTTCCCTATTTGAACCCGAGATGGCCCGTTTCCTGCAGGCCGGGTGGAATGCTGACCTTACAACATCGGCCAGCCAGCTGCAGGCTGCTGAGGAAACTCAGCCGTCCCTGAAGCATAATTTATTTGGAGCATGATAAGAACGTGCTTGACCTTGAGACCATAATTTGCAAGTCTTTCCTTTTGCAACTCTGGCCTGGAGGTTGGAGAGATTCTACAAGGCAGCAGGAGGGGAAAATGGAAGGAGCATAGGCTGGACAGGCCCACTTCTCTTCAGGGCACGGTAGCATCTGGGACCCACTGGGCCTTGTGAGCGCATCTCTTTGGTGAGTCTCTGGATTTGATTAGAGGAAGGAGCTTTTTCTGCATCTGAGCACTCTGGCCATGGGGACACCGCTAAGCCTCTGTCCCCGGGGTTTTTCTTCTTTACTGACCCAGCAGGTGCAGTACGAAGGTCACAGCCTGACCCGACTGACCAGGACGGAAAGAACCCCGGGAATTGCAGTCAGTGGATTTGGGCTGTCTGAGCCCTGGGGCCTGGGCGCCCGTGCAATCAATCACACAGGCCCCACACTTGCTTCCGGCCCACTGTCATCCCCTTGATGCTCTGATACCTGAAGAACAAGGGGCCCCACAATTTCTCTGGCACCAGGTCCCACCAGCGAGGTAGCAGCCCGTAGCAGCTGGATGGGAGGCTCGGTCTCCTCACTGCTAAATGGGGAAGAAGGGTCCGGATGGGGTGGGCCCACCAAGTGACGGAGCGGATGTGCTTTTGTGAGAAACTATGAAGTTCTGTGCAGCATGTCCCCGTTATGCCTTTGTTCCCTCCTCTGGCAAGTGTGAGACTCACGGCTGATCCGTGGCTGAGGAGCCACAGAATGGTGCTGGGGCCCAGAGCCTCCTTCTGTGTCGGGAAGCGGAAGTGGAGGCTCCCAGTCGGAAGGGTCTTGGCAGTGGGTCGAGGCCGGGAGCCTGCGATCTGTGATCCATTTGCAAGAAAGGCTGGCTGTTTTCCTGAGGAAAACATCTCAGGCTGTTGTGACCATGAGCTCTAAGTGGGCTGCAGGAGGAGGGAGACCTTCTGGAGAGCCCGCCAGTCCCTTCTCCGTGCCCACAGCGCTCTGCACACACCCGAGGCCCGGGTTTGGGGTAGGAATCCACACCATCGCCCGCCCGGTGCGAAGCCCACCCCACCACCACCCCTTTGAGCCTGGCCACTCCCCTCCACCCACAGGGTCTCACAGGGGCCTGAGGTCCTGGCTGCACCATGCAGGGCATGACACACGGTCCCACAGGGCCCCATCCGCGGCCCCACTGCCTTCTCTAGTCCCCAGGCCCCCCTCTCTGCCAGTGCCTCCTGGACCTTCCCGAGCACCTTCTGAGCTCACGCTCCACTCCCGCATGTGCTCCTGCGGAGACTCAGTCATCACGCCTAACACAGAGCCAAGTGTGCACGCTTGTTGCATCTGGACTGGTGGGCCTCACAGGTGGTCAGAGCCCTGAGCCAGACTGAGCACGCTGTTCCAGATGGGGGACGCCAGGCTCTCTGCTGCATCTGGGAGGGATGCAGGGCCCCTCGGAGAGGCAGGTGGAGCTACTTGGGGAGGCCCGGACAGCAGGGAGGGAGGCAGTGGGGGACGATCCCAGGTTGCACCGGCCCTCCACTGGCCCTCGACGGCATGCCAGGACACCACGCCTCATGAGGTGGGAAAGGGCCCCCGGAGGGACAAGAGCCCTGTTGTCGAGGCTCACCAAGGGAAGGAGGGTGGCCCCTCCCCTAGCCCTTGTGACACTCACCCTGGCCCTCAGGGCACGTGGCCCCATGGTCAGCGGTGCTCGGCCACAGTTGTGGAGAAAACAGGGATCGGCTCTGGTCCACCAAGTCTCTGCCATGTCTTTAAAGAACAGTACCTTCATTTCACCCTTGTGCATTTCTCTTTCATCTTTGCTTTTTACATGTGGAGGACCTCGCCAGCTGCTTGCATTTACCAGAGGGGTTTAAGCTGCTGACTCCATTTCTGCAGGTCCCAGTCTCCCATCCACACAGTGGAGCTCACGCTCATCCCATGACCGACTGTCCAGGAATGGGCATTCTCCCTGTTTGGGTACGAGCAGTCATCTCACTTTCAGATGGATGTTCTTCAAATTCTAATGATAGAATAGATGAGCATATTTCCCAAGATGATAAAGTGCACCTACATCTGATAAAACCAGGCGTCAGTGGCCTCATGCCTCATCAGGGAAGAACATGCCCAAGGTGGGAGGTGTGACTGCTGACGGGAGGCATGCCCGGTCACACAGGCGGCGGCCACCATCGGCGCTGACACGTGCCGGGTGCACCGCGCAAGACGTGTCCCATCTGGACCAGGCCAACTGGGGCTGAGGCTAAATCATTAGGTGCTGATAAGCAAGTGCTTTGGAACTGGGAAGGCATCTATAATGGCCCTGGGGTCATGTTCTACATTCCTGTCCCATTAGACACCCAAGAAAAGTAGGGTTTGATGCTTCAGGGATGCGTGCTCCCTGCCTCCACCCCAGCACGTCCTGGCCTCATTCCCATACTCACAGCTCCTAGGCCGCCATCATACCTCCTCGCAGGTCTCTTCCCCCCATGCTCCAGAGAGTTCCATTCGGACAAGGCTGAGCCCCTGTCTGTGTGACGCACTGGAGGCCAGGAACAAAAAAATAGATATATTCCCCTCTTTAAATTGCTTTCAACAGCTAGGTCTGTCTATGATCTTCCTGTCAATCTTTCTACCATCTGTCAGTCTATCTATCATCAGTCAAAAGCATCAGCTTGAGAGAAGAGCAGAGACAATGGAACTTCAGAAGAAGGAAAGCGCGCATAGTGGTAAGGAGCAAAGGAAATATGCTTTCCACGTGTTAGTCTACAGCGGGATGGAGCTGTGCAGGGAGATGTGAGAACAGAGTGAAGCATGCTGGGACAGCAAACAGGCAGCTCTTCTCGAGGGAAGGGCTGGGTCTAGGGAGGGTCCGTGGGAACGAAAGGGGCAGTGGAGTTTGGGACAGGGATTAGCAGAGCAATGAAGGGATGTGCTTTTCTGTTTGTTTGGGTTTTTTACCTTTAATAGAAAAACTTTTTTCATAGTATATTGTAGACCCTTGAGGTGGGTGGGAAATCTGCAGGAGTATGGAGAGATGGTGAGGCACCGGGATTTGGGGACAAGAATGTTAGGTTGGAATTCGAGTCTAACATTTATTTTGGGGATGATCTTTAATGTGTCTGCATCTCAATTTTCTTTTTTAAAAGATTTTTTAAATTTTATTTATTTTATATTACATATTACAATATATAAATATAATATATATTTATATATTATAAAATATTTTATTTATTTATTTGACACAGAGAGACAGCTAGAGAGGGAACACAAGCAGAGAGAGTGAGAGAGGGAGAAGCAGGCTTCCCCCAGAGCAGGGAGCCTGATATGGGGCTCCATCCCAGGACCCTGGGATCGTGACTGGAGCCAAAGACAGATGTCTAACAACTGAGCCACCCAGGCACCCCCCAAATTTATTTATTTTAAGAAAGAGACAGTGTGGGTATTTGCAGAGGGGAGGGGAAGAGGGAACAAAGGAGAGAATCTCAAGCAGGCTCTGCACTGAGTCCGACTCGGGCCTCAGTCTCCCAACCCTGAGATCATGACCAGACTCAAAACCAAGACTCAGATGCTCAACCAACTGGGCCCCCAGGCACTCTTCCTTTTGTTTTTTGGAAAATGAGCATAATAAAAAAAAAAAGGAAAAAACCTAACTCATAGTGTTTCATGTGGATTAAACGAGTTAGAACGTAAGTTTAGAACAATGAGTCCTACACAGCTACTAGCTAACGATCATCATTAGTGGTCCTCTCCAAAAGATAACCAGGAAAGGGTGCCAAGGATAGTGTGGGGTTCACAGCAGACTCACAGAAGCTCAGCTAGTGGTCCAGCCTTTCACTTATCCCTCCCCCTGGGCACCAGAAGGAAACTCCAGAGACTGGGCCAGAGCTCGGTCATCCCCCTTCCGTGTTCACAAACATACCACACCGACTCAAGGAACTTTCACCCCCTCTTCTAGTGACTGGCCTTTCTGTCTGCCCCCCTCTGGCGAGCCAAGAACCTGGCTTAGGTTGCAGGACATCTCTGCTCACTCGTCCCATGCAACCATGCCTGTCATTTCTGGGCCCCAGCTGCCTCCTGAGCTCCCTCTTCCCATGCTAACTCAGTTCTTCCTCTGGCCGACCTGCCGTGTCTGCTCCCAGATCTGTCCTCTACAAGCCAAGTAGGTCCTCACTCTCCAGGCCAGCAGGGATAATAGAAAAGGATCCCGGCTCCGTGAGTCAGACACACCTGGTCGTCCCGTCCAGCGAGCGATGAGAAGAAGCAGGACCATGGAGCATGACTGCAAAAACACAGGGAAGAAATTCTCAGCAGACAAAAAATGGCTCCCAGCTCCCATGTGAGTCATCCAGGCACATCCAGGGGACAGGACAGTGCCCTGAGCCGGGACTGAGGCAGCTCCTGGGGTGGGGGTCTGCCCAAGACACGGCCAAAGGGTAGGTTGAGGCCACGCCACCCAGAGTCTGGGGGCCGTGCTTGGACGTGTCAATCACCTACAAGAAACTTACCCTGCAGACAGCAGGCATCACCAAGATTTACTGCTCCATCTATGAACACTAAGAGATTTTTGCATGTACAGTTTTCAAACTCACCCCGTGCTATGTCAGGTGAAGCTCATAAAGCTAATAAAAACCAGGTGCATGGGAGGGCTCTGTACGTCCATGTTCACGGTTGGCTCAGAGACACAGGACGACGTCTGGGATGGCCCGCTGACACCAGGCTCCCACCAAGCTCACGAAGCCCAGGGAAGAGAGCCCAAACCTCCTGGAGTTCAGGCCCAGTTCACATAGAGTTTATAGTGAGGACTTGGGACATTCATTATCTTATCTGAGCAAGTTTATCTGCTTCCTAAGAGTGATGAGCTCATTTTTATGATCTTGCTTTTGACTTACAGGCTTCTCATGAGAACTTAATAAAAAGCCCGTAAATAAGTGTTTATCTCTGTCTCTACCGTGGTCCAAGTTTTGTTGAGCTGGAAGTTACATTAAAACTTAATTTCTGTGTGTCTTGATAAATAAGAATATATTGCCAGTCACGTAAGTAAAAAGACATTAAGAGAGACACATCCCGCGCCCGGCTGATAAGTCTGGCTTACACACCCACTCTCAGTAGACAACCTACTTGCTGTTGTGTGAGCAGAGCACGAGAACACACGACTATAAATCGTGTTCTCATCCCTTAAAATATCAATTAAAATCTGACAGTATTTATAGTTGTTTGAGTCTCTGGGCCTGTGCCTCTCTCTCTTCAAGATTTTTATGCATCTGATTTCACGGCAGAATCTGGAGTGACCCAAACCACTCTCACTTTGCTCATACCCCGGTGCTGATGCTGAGTTTTAAGCCAGAACATTCATCAGAGATGGTCTAGGAAGGACTGTCACAGCAGAAGCAGGCCACCAACTAACTGCAGATTTTCTTTGTCTTGTAACATAACTCTTAGGGCTTCACACTTCCTTCAGAACTGATTGATGTGTGTTTTCCATGACTTCTTCTCATTTTTACTCACTTAAAGAACATATGTTGATTTTAATTGTGACTTCTTTCTTTGGCCAACATCGTTTGTTTGATTTCTAATTACATGAGGCTCTTCCAGCTCACTGTTACTTATTTCTAATTAATACATTATTTCTAATTCTGCTGTGATAACAAATGTACTTTGTATGATTTATGTGCCTTTAAATTTTTTGTGATTTGTTTTAAACACCAGAATGCTGTCTGTTTCGGGAAATGTTCCATGGGGACGTGAGAGGAATGTGTCTCCAGCTGTCGTCAAGGAAAGGGTCCACAGATGCCAATCAGGTCAAGTTCATGGACAGTGTGTTCGAATCATGTGTATCTGTTGTGTTCACTTCCTATTCACCTGGTGGTGAAGGACGGATGTCTGGCCCTAAATAGTGTGGGATGTCTGACCTTATGACACCCAAGGTCAGATGGATGAGATAAGCCCAATTTATAAGCCACATGTACTCTCATCTGGGGAGGAGGACACCACAGACCCTGCAAAGCCTCACAGGGGTCACACTGGGAAGAGAAAAAAACCACCAGACGCTGTGAGTTACAGAGTTTGTAATGAAAGGAGTGCTGGTGGCCTACCAGGAGAGCATGATGGACTTCTTGGAACAGTTGATGGGGTGCACCAGGATGCTGGAGGCCAGCAAGGGCGAGCCTGGACAAGGCTATTGGACAAGACAAAATGACAAGGGTACTAGATATCTGACCAATGCAATCGATCAACTGTATGAAACTGATATTTATAGAACACTCCACACACTGACAAAAAATAAATCTGTATTTTTCCAAGCACTGATGGTCCCATTTACCAGGATAGTCCATCTCATAACCCATAAATAAAATCACTGTAAAATTTAGCAGAACGAAGATCACGAAGAGTATATTTTCTGACCCTAATGAAATCTTTCAATAACTGAAAGACAATAAGAAAAACTGCAAACAATTGAAAATTAAGCAATAGATGTTTAGATAATGCATGAATCAAACAAGACATTTCAAAAGAAATTAAGAAAATATATAGAATTAAGTAAAGCTTTTATTTAAAAAAGAAATCACAATCCAGGGCACCTGGGTAGCTCAGTCAATTGAGAATCTGACCCTTGTTTTTGGCTCAGGTCATGATCTCAGGGTTGTGAGATCCAGCCCTGCATCAGGCTCTGCACTGAGCAAGGAGGTCTGCTTGAGATTCTCTTTCTACCTCTCCTTTTGCCCCTCCCCACCTCTGTTCGCTTGCACATTCACTTTCTCAAAAAAATATATACTCTTTAAAAATATAAATAAATAAATAGAATTATATAAAAACATTTAAAGAAGCGGGGCACCTGGGTGGCTCAGTTGGTTGAGCAACTGCCCTTGGCTCAGGTCATGATCCCAGAGACCCGGGATCGAGTCCCACATCAGTCTCCCTGCTTGGCAGGAAGCCTGCTTCTCCCTCTCTCACTCTCCCTGCTTGTGTTCCCTCTCTGGCTGTGTTTCTCTCTGTCAAATAAATAAAATCTTAAAAAAAAAAAAAACATTTAAAGAAGCATCAAGTTTACACAATCTCTTTGCAGAATATGGAAAAGCAGAAAACCCATTTCATGAGGCCAGTATTACCTTGATTCCCAAACCAAAGACAATAGAAAAACAAAGAAGTATAATGAATACCTACCCTAAAGTTAGATGCAAAAATCATCAGAAATTAGCAAGTTACTGAGGTAGTTTATACAACCAATTATACCACAGGACTCACCACAACCAAGTTGGATCTGTTACAGATGTTTAAGGCTTGTCCAACCCTCTAAATAAGAACATTCAAATCCGTTTATACAGAAAATGACTGACAAAACACAACACTAATCCATGATAAAAATCCCCATAAAAGTAAGACCTAGAGGGGAACATCCTTAAAAATGGTAAAGAGCCCACTTGAAGTGGGTATATGTACAGCTAACATAATACTGTGGTTCATTTCTTCTCCCTTAAATTGAGAATGAAGGAGGTCTACTCTCATCACTCTCGGTCAATACAGAACTAGAAATCCTAGCCTTTGCAATAAGGAAAGGAAGAGAAATGAAAGGTTTACACACTGGGAAAGTATTAATAAAATTCTCCTTATCTATCTATGACATGATTGTCTATATGAAAACTCTAAGGCGCCAGAAACAGAAACCAAAACAGAAAACCTCTTCTATGTTATAAGTGTGTCCAAGTTTGCGATCACAAGATGACTCATAAAAACCAATTGCATTGCTAAATATTAACAATGAATATGTGCAAACTGAAGTTTATAACACAGTGTCATTGACAATATCTTAAAAAAATATAAAGGTCAAATAAGTATATACTTATCTATGGTAACTATATGCCAAAAATTACAAAATTCTGAAAAAAAATCAAAGAAGGTTTTAATAAATACAACTGTGCTCATGAATTGGAAAACTTGAAATACAAAGTGTGTGAAATATCACTAAATTGGTATACAGTTTTGCCACAAGTCCTAAAAAATCCTCAAGATGGTTTTTGTAAGCAAGTTCATTTTGAAATTTATATGCAAAGGCAAACAAACTAGAAGAGCTAAAATGATCTTGACAAAGAAGAATGAAATGAGAGGAATTGGGCTGTCGGGCGGTGCAATCTGTTGAACATCTGACCTTTAGTTTTGGCTCAGGTCATGATCTCAAGGTTGTGAGATCGAGTCCCACATGAGGCTCCACACTCGCACAGAGTCTGTTTGAGACTCTCTCTCTCCCTCTACCCATCCTTCCTGTTCTCTCTCTCTCTCTCTATCTCTCTCTGTCTAAAATAAATAGATCTTATGGTCATTGTTAGATAAATACAACATTTGATTCATCTTTGTACTCGTGTCCTTTCACATATATTGTGATTTTTCTGGTTCTTCACAGGACAAGTAACTTTCAATTACATCCTGGAAATTGGTTTTTATAAAAAAATTTTGGAAGTCCTGAATCCCACTGAACCTCCCTGCTGAGACATAGCATGAGGACTGGGTGGGTGTATATGTTCGGCTTCCCCATGGGCTCTACCAGCACACAGAGCTGATAATGCACCTCACTGCAGACGAGGCCTCTGGGTCCACCTGGTTCCACGGGCACCTGCTTGGTGAAAGCAAAGCATCAAATCCCAGCAGCTTACTTCCTTTGAGGAGGGCTATGAGCCTCTCTCCCGTCGGGCTCTGTCTGCTGGCACCAGGGGACAGGAGATGAGACATGAGGCGTAGAGTGCCATCTCGGTCCACCTCCCAGCACCTTGTCTGCTTTGTTGAGCCTGAGTGGGGTTGGGACTCAGCTGGTGTCTGGGCCCTGCTCATGATGAGGAAACGGGGAAGAGAAGTATGGACCACACCCCCCCCCAACCCCCGTCAAAAGGTCTTGTCTGACTCATGGGCAGAGGTGGGGGTAGAATCATAGCCAGATGACATGAGTCAGAAAAATATGGTGGGACCATGTGCAGTTTTCATTAGTAACCCTTTCCAGAACTAACTTTGTCAATGCACATCAAATCTCTTCTAAATACTTACATATTTTGTCCATTATGCTTCTCAGAATAGGTCCTAAGACCCAGTCCGAAATAGTAGAATTGCTATATTTCCAAGATGTTCGTTATAAAACAAACAGTAATGAGAAATGAGATGAACACAATATTATGATTGTGTTCATACATATCTATGAGAAGGTTCATAGCAACATGAGAAATACTTATACCAGAATATTAATCAGAAGAAATCGGTGCAAAATGGTTGATAAATTATGATTTGGGGCACAGAAAGATGTGCGTGCTCCTCTTTGATTGCTTTTGACCTAATTCCAGCAGTTTTTTTAAAAGATTTTATTTATTTACTTATTTGACGGAGAAAGAGATCACTGGCAGGCAGAGAGAGAGGAGGAAGCAGGCTCCCTGCTGAGCAGAGAGCCCAATGCGGGCCTCGATCCCAGGACCCTGAGATCATGACCTGAGCTAAAGGCAGAGGCTTAACCCTCTGAACCACCCAGGCGCCCTAATTCCAGCAGTTTTATAGGAGTCGGTATGACAAATTAAGGAACTGAGCATGAGAATTTTTAAGGCCCTGGCACTTGTAAGTAGAAATGTCCCTCGGTATATGTTAGATAAGGCTGCGTGCCAACGTGTCCTCAGGGGGCTACGAGAGAAGTGTGTTTCTTGTTCTTGCTACATGGCCATTGTGGACAGGGTGAGGAGTTCTGCTCTCCGCTGGACACAGATTTGGGCCCAGAGAAACTCTAGCTCTACCTTCAAGAATCTGCAGGGAGAGAAAGGACAGCAGATCATGCAACAGTTCTCAAAGCTCCAGCCCACAAGTAGCAACAAGCATGAACCCATTTCTCTACAAGACCATAAAGAAGGTATTTTGAAAAAACAAACACTTTATTGCTCTTGTTTCTATAAACAATTTCAGTTTTCTATGTCTAAGCAGACTAAGGAACCCAGCTTTTAACTACAGATAATCCCTCTTTTCTATATAATGGATCTTTAATGATAATCAGAAATGCTGTTACAGTTTTACAAAACATTTCTAAAAATCAGTAACTTGTCCAGACCCGCGGTCCGATCGCTAACATGATAACCAGTTAGGGTCTTATAAGTAGTATCGACAATTTCCACTGAAATTCTCTGGAGTTTTACAAGGTTTTAACACGCTTAAGTATGATGTATAAATAATGTCACCATTCCCAGCAATTTAAATTTATTATACAAAGGTGAAAATGAGGTTGGTACACTCATATGTTTTGTACCTCGTTTAAACTTGCTCCGATTTTCTCTGATTATGATAATGAGAAAGCTGAGTGTACTTTGGTATTTCGGATCAGTGGGAAGGTTTGTTCTGAGCAAGAAGATACTAAGTCGGCTGCTGAGAACTGGCATGCCCCAACACTGCCCGACATGAAGAGTTCCAACGTGTCCAAACTCCCCAGTATTATGTGTCTGAATGCCTTCTGGAACCCAACACGGGGTGAATAATACTTTTGGCAATGACAGGTACAATAGGTGGGTACAGTCCTGACCTCTGTTCAATGGAATTCAACATTAGGAGCTTCAGCGTGCAGCCCATTTTCTTGAATCAGCACAATTTCAAGGGAAAGGGAATGACATCCAGCTTCTTTTTGCATTCTCTGTGGAATGCAGATGTATTCTAGTGATCTGTGGTTCCAAAGGCCTTGGGGCACAGAAAGGACCTAAAAAGGAAGGAATGAAGATTTATCCAAAGACTCAGGGAAGATGCGTGTGTGCTCGCACTAGCAGGTTGCCTTGGGATGATGGGCACCATGACATCAAGGGCAAGAAGAGATGCGGTATGTAGGGTTAGAAGGACCTGTCATAAGCCAGGTTCCACACACCACACCTAACCAAAGAGAAAGAGACAGACGTGAGAGGTGACGCATGCATGGTCTCGGCAGTCCTGGGAAGTCAGCAGCATGCAGTGGTTTTGTTGGTTGCGGACCATGCACAGTAATGTGACCTGGATTATTTGGGTGTTAGTACGTACTCTTTCAGACCACCGTGTGAAGTGAGAATTCCCATCCCTCTGTACAGTTCAGGAAACTAGTTTGGAAGCCTTAGATAACTTGTCCCACTCAAACATGTAAATTGACGGATTCAGAATCTGAGCCCAGGCCTCTCAACATTAAAGACTATGTATTTGTTGTTTTTGTTTTTAGGTATAAACTTCCCTGGTGACATGGGGTTTATGGATAATACAGGAAAGATAAATCAAGAATACATCTCAAGGCACCTGGGTGGCTCAGTTGTTTAAGTGTCTGTCTGCCTTCGGCTCAGGTCATGATCCCAAGGTCCTGGAATCAAATCCCATGTTGGGCTCCCTGCTGCCTTCTCCGTCTCTCCCTGCTGTGCTCTCTCACTCTCAAATGAATGAATAAAATCTAAAAAAGAATACATCTGACATTCAACATTCTAGTTGTGTATATGGTGTGAGGTAGGAAATACCACTTAGTTTCCTTCCAGATTTTGCTATGCCGCTGAGTCCTACAATATTTTAAAAATTAAAATATAATTTTCGGATTAAATTGCCATATAATCTCTTTTCACATATAGCTCATACCTACTTCTAGATTCCTGCACCATTCTACTTTGTACATCTATGAGCATGCCAAAACCATGCTTTCTGATTATTCCGGACTTATAATAATTTTAGTAACTGGAAAGGCCAGACCCTCCATGACTCTTCATATTGATTTATTTGGATATTATCTAGTATTTGTTCCTCTTTCTCCCGGTTGGAATCATTTTATTCCATTTTAAACATGACAGTATTATTACAATTGTGAATCTATTTTAATTCATATAAAATTAATTTATATATCACTTTTGAAATAGGATTTAGTAAATCTTCTTTTATGAGAAAATACTGTGCCTTGTGCAGCCTTTTTTCCTCTTTTTTCAGATAGATTATTCCTGTTAAAGTTATTCCTGGGGATTGTATGACTTGTTAAACTTTTATTGGTTACCAGTATAAGAAAAAGCAATATTCATCTTCATCTCTGATTGTTGCACAAAATAATTCTAATGAAAGGTGAAACAATTAAAGCCACAGTAGAGTTGAACTTATAAAATTATATATTTATCACATTCAGTTTCTTACACACTGAGTATACCTTAACAGCTGTATAGATAATTTAACCACAATATTTTTATCCTAAGTGTCTATGAAAATACTTCAAATCAAGATAAGAAACCCCAAAACCATTATTTTAAAAATATATACAGAATTTACTATACAATATTTCAAATATTATGGTAAATTGTTCTACAGCAAAATCAAGAAAAAATATAAAGTTTGGAAAAATAGGCATACTATAGATTAATAAAAGATTAATATGTAACACAAAGAACACATACGAATTGCTCCTTACAAATGAACAGATACTTAATAGAATATGGACACAGAATAAAGTTAGGAGACTCTTCTCGGTACATACAAAAGTATGTTCTTATTTATTTTTAACTTAATGCAAAGTAAGATTGTGAAGGGATATTGTTTTATACCCTTCTGGATGGCGAAGTCCTTTTTTAAGTGGTATCTTCTGTGTCTGTGAATTAAAAGCATATTCTCTCAGATTCCCACTGAAGGGAGGATGGCAACAGCCTTTTGGGCACATGATCTAGCATACCATTGAAATTTTAAAAAGAAAACACATATAATGTATTTTTCCTGGCAATCTAGTCTTCAGAATTAAAAGCCTGGTGTGTAAATAGTACTAAATATACTGTATATACCATCTGTATGGCTACTATCCACATATATTAGGATGGAAGTGTGTGTATACAACTATGATTCATGTGTATACAGGAACACCTATGTGTGTATTTACATATATAATAGTTTTATATATAAAATTGTTGGTTGTGGTAACAGAGGTCTTGGGCATGTGAACACACACTGGTAAGGAAGTGTTTAAATAAACGCTGAAACATGCATGCACTTCAACATTACACGACAGTTAAAAGGAGTTACACCTGTGTCAATCAACTTTGGTGTCCTTCTGTGCTCATGAAATGTATTTAAAATGAACCGCACATCGTTAAGGGTACATTTAGATAACCTTTGAGATCTGTGTTCACCCCTGAAGCCAATAAATAGCACAGTAAACCCTTCACCCCTAGACATTTCCTCCTATCCCATCGTCATTCCTCCCTCAGGCTTTCCCCCACTCCCTTTGACACCAGGCAGCCATGATTCCACTTCCTCCTCCCTATTATAGATCGGTTCATAACTTCCGGAATGTCGTGTGGACTATGGATGCATACAATATTTACTCTCTTTGTCCTGCATCTTTCACGTATTTTGACATTCATCCTTGAGGCTTGCCTTGGAGTCCCTTCTTTTTATTGCCAAGTAGTATTCCACTGTGTGGTCTGACCCACTTCGTTTATCCATTTCCGTGATGGGCGTTCGTTCCCAGTGATCACTCTTATGGACGGAGCTGCTGGGAACACTCACAGGGACAGCTCCGAACGGAAGTGAGCTTTCACTTCATTGGTGAGTACCTACAAATGGGAAGGCTCAGTCGTATGGCAGGTGTACCTTTGACTTTATAGGAAACTGCCAGATGGTTTGTGTCCCCCCTCCGCAGCAGTGTATTAGACTTCCTGTCTTTCCACATTATTACCAACACTTGCTGGACTCACTGTTGCCAAATTCAGCTATTCCAACAGGTATATAATTGTGATTTTTCTTTATATTTCCTTAATGACTCATGAGGTTGAGCATTTTTTCATGTGCTCCTTTACCATCTGAGTATCTTCTTTGGCGAGTGTTTGATGCAGTCTTCTGCTCATTTTTTAACCGAGTTGTTTGGTCACCTTATTGAGTTTTGAGAATCATGATATTCTGTATTTTTAAGTAAATAAAGGAAAATGAAGCAGTTGTATGCAGTATGAGTTCATCTGATGAGAAATATTATGGAAAGACACCTACTCTGCTGTTCACATTGTTTTCCTGGGGATTTGGATATATTGATGGAGCAGATGAGAAGAGAGAGAGGGTCAGTGCCAGAAAAAATGTAAACTATGCCCAAGATTGAAAAGAAAAACAAAACAATGAGACATTATATGAAGAAAGTTAACGTACACTTCTAAAGCGGCATGTGAATAAGTGATCACCAACACGTTCATGGGAATCATCTCAAGGTCGTGAATTTCAGCTGGTTTTGAAATTTGTATTTATGTCCTCACATGTTGTTTGATATTCTTAGATTTATGGAGTTGCAGAACCAGATTTCACTATGAAGGAAATAGAATATCAATGCCAGTGATGGCCCAGGTCCAGAGGAGGACAGTGGTGGCTTGTGTGCTCGAAGAAGCCTGGACTTCTGAGTGGCAGGAGTTTAAAGGCATCACTGGTCAAGGATAACTCAGTACCCTGGCCTTCTGGTCCATCAGGGAGAGCCTAGGGTCACTGGGATGGTGGGAGAGAGACTCGCCATAGAATCCCTTCGTTTTCCTGGTCGTGTTTGCTATCCTCTGTGTTTTAAATGAACTTCCAGAAAATGAGTAACTTTGCTCTTTGCAGATTCAAAACAGTGTTGCCTTGTGGAACCTTGGGTCTCAAATCCTAGATTTTCCTCTCTAATCAGTTCTTTTTTTTTTTTTCCTTAACTAGCGAAGTGTAAGCGCTTATGTCTGGGTGATTCACTCACCAACCTTTGTAGTGACTCAGTTGTTTGATTAATAATTAATCAAGACAGCTTTTTCTTAGACACCATGGTGATAGCTAGTTTTAAGAAGTTAAATAAACACCAAGATGCACCGCGGGTTGTTGGGCGTTTCTCTGGATTCAGCTATGTCATAGGGAACTTCTGACACGCAAGATCTAAACGTAGGAGGTCCAACTAAAATTATCCTTGGAGGTCAACGTGTTCAACCCTAGGACTGAGCATTCTACCAGTGCTTTTCAAAGACCTACTGTGTGCCTGGTGGTATTACAGGACACATGTAGCCTTTAATTTTCTTGATTGAGGATGCTGTGGGTGCAAAGTAGGAAAAGTGGACAATAACTTTGTAAATGTAATAAAGAAGTGCATCCTATCCTGTCAGAGGTGGGGAGGGGCTCTGGGGAAGCCGAAGCAGGGGATGGGGCAGCGCAAACTGTGTGCCGGAGAGCAGGAAGACAGCCACTGTGGCCAGAGTCATGAGCGAGCAGAAGAAGGCAGGCAGGGCGAGAAGGGTGGCTGTTTCTCAGGATCATAAATGATTATAAGACCTTTGGCTTTTGCTCTAAAAGATGTATAGGATGGCGTGATTGGATTTTTGTTCAGAGTGTCTCTTTCTGGCTCCTGGGCTGGGACTCAATGACAGGGACAAGGGCATAAATACGGATGATGGCAGCTAAGACCAAAGGTGTAACTGAGGAGATGCTAAGGGGGGGCTCAGAATCCAGACACATTTTACATGAAAGCTGAGGTTATTTGCTGGTATTGGATGTGAGATGAACAAGAGAGAATACATACCTTCAGCTGAAGCCCTGGAAGGATGAGAAACACAGGTCTTCACAGAGAGGGAGGGAGGAGGTGGACGGTGGGCACGCACTAGCAGGCGTGCTCCCTGCACGCTCCCTGGCCCAGGCTGGTCATGCAGCAGGCGGTGTTGCCCAGGGGAGGAATAAGTCACCTGCATTTTCCAGGGAGGAACAGGGACTAAACAGGAACAGAGAATCAGAAGTCCTGCCACAGGACCTGAACTTCAAGCATCAGCAAACTGATAACATTAAAACCTTTGTTTAAGGCAAGTGAAAAATCGAATAAATAGGAAAAAAAAACCAACTCTCAGCTACACTGGAGTGAACTAGAAAATAATTATAAGGTCAAGCTTTAACAGAAAAGAGAAATATGAGAGCCTCATGGTTGCCAAGTTTACTGATCCCCAAAGTGCTGTTTGAGGAGTGGTACTTTTCACAGTTGAGGCCCCACCGTGTGGAGGAGGGAAGACAGTAGTGACTCCCAAGCTCTGTGTTCAACACTCCACGTGTGGAGATGAGAACGTGCTCTCAGACGGACAGCATCAGCCTTAAATATTTCAAATAATCTCAAGTCCTATCACTGACCTCAGATGACATTGGACATGCTCCAAGCACCTGAAAAGAGCACATACTTCTAGTAGAATATTACAAGTGTTTAGGCCTCATGTCAAAAATTATTTTTCAGGTGCCTGGGTGGCTCAGAGGGTTAAGCCTCTGCCTTCGGCTCAGGTCATGATCTCAGGGTCCTGGGATCGAGGGCCGCATCAGGCTTTTTGCTCAGCAGGGAGCCTGCTTCTTCTCTCTCTGCCGCCTCTCTGCCTCCTTGTGATCTCTCTCTCTGTCAAATAAATAAATAAAATCTTAAAAAAATATATTTTTCAAATGAAATTTTCAAAACAAAATAACAAAATTACCTAGTGTATGCTTTCAAATTAGTGTTTTCATTTTCTTTGGATAAATACCCAGAAGTAGAAACCCTGGATCATGTGGCATTTCCATTTTTAATGTTTTAAGGACCCTCGACAATGTTTATCTGCAACGGCCATACCAGTGTTCATTCCCGTCCACGGTGCCTGCCAGCTGTGGGTGTTCCAATAAAACGTTTTTACAAATCACCCAACTCATAATGACACAAGTGAGTCTGAATGGCAATCAAGAGAAACAACAGGTAATAAATAGGGATTGATGAAACTCACAGATGCCAGACAATTGCATTTAACTTCACACTATCTGTTTATTATGTTTAGGAGAGAGAGAACAAGATTGAAAATTTCATAAGGCAAAACTGTTAAATGGATGTCACATATTCAGAAAATAACCATATACAAATGATATAAATTAAAACGTCAAAGACCACAGTTTGAAAACTCTGGGAGATCAGGGACTAAAAGATACAGAGCTGGTTAGATGATTAGAGAGGCAGCAGATGGGCCAAGAAAGGACAGTGGTGTAACTGACGAAACAACAAAAAGTTGAAGAATGTCTATGGACCCCATGATGGGAGACTAAAAAGAAATTCACATCAAGGGCAAAGGGATACAGTGAGACAAGAGAGGGATAGAAGAAGAAGGGATAAGACTGTAGTTGCCCTCAACAACTGCGGAACAACTGAAAGTTCTGTATCCATCAGAATTTCCCCCAAAACAAATGTGAACTGATGGCATCCCACTCACACAGCCTGAGTAAAATTGTCACCACCTGGCTCACATGAAAGGACGTGTGAAGGCTTTCTGCAGCCAGAAGCAGACGGGAAGGAAGGAAAAGAGGAAGGAGGGGAGGGAATGTAAACACAGAGTGTGTACATCAGTATGAATGTATTGATACCCCATGGGGTTTCAGACACACACACAACACAGACATGGTGTGCACACACAGAACATACAGGGAGTGTGGGGGACGCAAGGATGTTGCATTGTCCCACACCAAACAACGGAACCCCTTCTGAATGAATAACAAAATGAAAAGCATTCAAGCTCGTGGAGGTGGGAATAGACTAATAAAACACACTTAATGAAATCAAAATAAAGCCGAGATGGGGGAAAAAAAGTAAAGAAGCAGGCAGGAAACATAAATGTATCAAATATGTGAGTCTGGTAGGTTAGGAAGAAACAAGCCAATGATTATAATATAATTAAAGTTAATGCTCCAATGAAAAGATACATATTACCATATGGAATTTTAAATGAACTTTATGGTACATAATAGGGAAATATTTATAATAAAAAAACACAGGGTACCTGGATGGCTTATTAAGTTAAGAGTCTCACTCTTGATTTGGGGTGCAAACTTCCAGTTATAAGAAAGTAAGTCCTGGAGATGTGGTGTCCCACAAGGAGACTCTAGTTAATGATGCTGTGTTGCTTGTTTGAAAGTTGCTAAGGGTAGATTTTTTTTTTTTTTTTGAGAGAGAGAGAGAGAGAGAGAGAGAGAGAGAGAGAGAGAGAGAGAGAAAGAAAGAGAGAGAGAATAGGCCAGTGGGGCAGCGGGACAGGAAGAGAGAACCTCGAATGGACTCCACCCCCATCACAGAGCACAATGCAGGGCTCGATCCCACAACACCGAGATCATGACCTGAGACGAAATCAAGAGTTGGATGTTCAACTGAATGAACCGCCCAGGTATCCCCACAATGTTTTTTAAATGTCTATACAGATTCAAAAATAGAATTAAGATGGGATAAAAAATAACTAGTGGGCTAACTAGTCTTTGGGTGTCGTATGTATGACATTATGGTTGTAACTTCACATTTTTGAAGAAGTCCGCTCCTGCTTCCCAGGAGCCCACAGACAGTGTGGCATGCTCCGGCTTCCTGCCCCAGGTCACCCTCCACCTAGGAGCATCCCCTGCTGCATGTCCCAACCAACCACCTGCCCTGCCCAAAGTCCCAGCTGTGTCCTGGGCGGGAATGCTCACCATGTCCCTGGTACCCCCCTCCCTCTTCCTTAAGTTCACACCTAAATGTCCTCTCTTCTATGAGGACTTACCTTTCAAGGCTACATTAAGTGCGGTAAAGGAAATTAGGTGATGCAGTGATGAACAAATGAAAACTTTCCCTGATCTTGACCTCTGTGTTTTTCACACAGTTGATGTGACAGATCATGCAATTTCCTAGTGCCAGCAGGAGAATTTCCCCTGAAGCAGACGTCTTTCCCTGTGTTCATCCCTACCTGATCCCCAGTGCCTAGAACAGCACCTCCCACAGAGTGAGAGCTGAGGGAACATTTGTTGAATGAATCAATGAGTGGGAAGGAGCATCTGACATGCGCCCTGGAGTAAGGTGCACAGAAGGAAAGTAAAAGGATGCACTCTTCCCAATCCTGGTGCACCTGCAGAACAGGGAAGAGGGAGCATCACTGTCCAAGGAAAGAAAGTAGAAAATGCTCAGAGGGGCAAGGATCAGTCAGGACCACGGGCAAGCATCTTCAGAGTACTGAAGAAAAAGAAATTCACTCAGAACATTAAACTAGCCAACCTGTAATTCAACACTAGTGGAGATATACATAATTTCCATAAAATTAGAGACAGAGAATTTTCTTAGAAAAACTGTGAGGGGATGGCCCCCAATAAGAAAACTGGAAACCAAAGAAATATGTCAGAGGAAAAAAAATGGTATTCTAACAATTTGGATGACATTTGGGTAGTCAAAAAATAAGTAAAAATACAATGCAAATTAAATGTTTTAGTAATAATGAATGCTTTCCTTTCAAATAAGGTGGAATATTTTTATCAGACACTCAAATTATCATACTGTCATATTGGTAATCCGATCGGTTATACTATGCTAAACATCTTATATTACTTAGTAGAGGTTAGAGATACTGATTAAATTAAATATTAACTCATGTATATATGCTAAAATATTAGAGTGACCACCCATAGAATATATAAAGCCAAATCAGTTTAAGAGTGTGAATAATGAAAATTCATGTGAATAATGAAAACCTACCAAAGTTAGGAAAGGATTAAAAAAAAACTAACATAAGCAAGTATGACAAAATAAAACAAAAAATTTTAAAAAGGTAGAGGGGTGCCTGGGTAGCTTAGTCATTAAGTGTCTACCTTCAGCTCAGGTCATGCATGATTCCAGAGTCCAGGGATCGAGCCCCACATCGGGCTCCCTGCTCGGCATGAAAGCCTGTTTCTCCCTCTTTCACTCCCCTTGCTTGTGTACCTTTTCTAGCTGTGTTTCTCTCTGTCAAAAAATAAATAAAATGTTTTAAATAAATAGATAAAATCAAACAAAAATGTAAAGAGGTAGGAATAAATCCAAATATAATAAAACTTACACTGAATGTTAATATATTAAGTTTGACTTCTAAATCTCAAGGGATTTTAAAGTCGTGTCATGAAAAACACAATGTAGTAAGAGTGATAATTATTAATAATATAGACTATAAGAATAAGGAAACAATGGGGGCAAAGAGGCAAATAACCAGGAAAATACAATAATTCTGAAGCCATCTATAACTAAGAAAAGAGGTTCAAAGTATAAGCAGCAAACCTAACATAAAAAAAGGCTAAACTGTCAGACACACAGTACAATACCTCTATTAATCTTTAAAAAGCAGCAAAAAACCCTGATTGAATCAATAACCAATCATCAGAATATATAAGAGAACTGCAGGATTACTTAGAAAAACTAACAGCATCTATATCCACAAAACAAGTTTCACCAAACTTGAGACAGATAATAATGAAATAAAGTAGGAAGATAATAATCATCACAAAAAACTACTAAAAAAAAAACATGTTTGGGAAAGTCTGGGACATTTCCATCAGATGGACAATAAAAACACCAATGTCAAAATTTGGGGGAAATTGCTTAAGTGGAACTAAGAAACTATAGCTTCAATAAATACAGTTTAAAAGCTTTAAGTGTAACAAACTAGCAATTCTAATCAAGTATTTCAAAACTCACCACAGAATCAGCACAAATAAATTACTTAAACATATGAAACACCATTCATCAAGGTGGTAAATGATGAAGTAAAGAGTCAATGTCACTAGGACGAATGGAAACACTTCAGAGCTAGAACAATCTAGAAAGGTAAGACTGGAAAAGTGCACTGACTACGGATAAGCCCAAGGCTTGTTTAAGTCCAAAAAAAAAAATCAATAATACTATGAATAGCTTATACCAATGAATATTTTAAAAATTAATGGACAATTTATTATTAAAAAGTACATAGAACCAAGGCTAACTCAGAAACAATAGAAAACTGTTAAGGTCTTATAATCAGTAAAACATTAAGTCTTTAATCAAAACAGATTCGCACATGCTGCCTACATACATCAAGACATCAAGATCTCTCCTGAGCCAGATACTTACCAGGAGAATTCCCCCAAGTTTCTGGAACGAGAGACTCTATTTCATGCCAAGTATTCTAGGGCACAAAAAAAGTAAGGAAAACCTTTTTATCAAGTTTATGATGATTATGTATCATTGCTATTAACAACAAGAAAACAATATTAAAAAGTCCTAAAGAAATGTTAACTTGTTTAATCTATCAATTTATAAAAAATCGATACATTATGACCAGCTAAGCTTGAGAATTCCTAAATAATTAAACAATTATAATTTCTTAGGATAATTCCTCATTAACAGATTTGAGGAGAACAACCACATGACCATTTCCAAAGTTGGTTCCCACAAGAGGAAGAGAGGAGGGGATTCCCACGTTACTCACAGACCCTCCAACAGAAGTCATCCATAATGGGGACCCTCCAGATGCATCCCCATTAAAGTCAGGAAGGAGACATGGATCCTGCTGGCTTGCGTCACATACCTTACATTTATAGGACACATTTCCTGCAGGACAAATCAGGACTAGAAAACAAAAAATGTAATGACTTGATTATTGTGAATACGGCCACAGTGAACATGGGAGTACAGATACTCAGATATTTTCTGAAATTCCTGATTTCGCTTCTCTTGGATATATACCCAGAATTAGGGTTCCTGGATCGTGCGGGAGTTCTAATTGGAATTCCTCTGCTGTTTTCCATAGTGGCTGCACCAGTTTACACTTCCGTCAACGTGGGAGGATTCCATGTTCCCACATCTTCTGCAGCACTCTTGCCTCCCCTCCCCCTCCTCTTCTACCTACTCCTCATCCCACCCTTCCCCCTTCCTGCTCCCCTCCTCCTCCCCCTCCTCCTTATCAGTAATGGCCAGTCCAAGAGGTATAGGTGGTGTCTTGGTTTGGATTTGCATTTCCCTGATCATGAACGATGTTGAACATCTCTGCTTGTATCTGTTGGTGTAACTCTTCTAATCTTGCACATGGCCCTTTTTCCCATTCTGCAGGCATGTTCCAAGGCAAGCGTGCACTCTCATGAACATCTTTGCAAATCAACTTACATATTCATCCGGACGCAGTTCCCGTCATTTTGTCTCCCAAATATAAAATTCCATGTACAGTAACATAGCGACATACACGAGAGGGGCAGAGGCCATCTGGAGCATGGAGCTTTCAGAGCGGCAACCGACAAACTTCTTCCCATAAAAGGCCACACAGTAAATATTTTATGACTTGCAAACCAGGCAGTCTCTGTCCCAAATACTCGATGCTACCATTTCATGAAGACTCATTTCATGAAGGGCCAGTTGTTTTGGGTTTGGTTTCGCTTTTTCACAATTAATTCTCAGAGCAGGATGAGGTGTTAGACCGCTAACCACTCCACAGCTCCTGACACTGGAGATGGTTCCGTGGAGATCCATGCCCTCCAAGCTCCTCCACGAGCTGGTGTGTCAACATCATCGAGCACATGAGCCCGCGAAGTCTTGTTGTCGGGGGCTCTCAGTGCCGTTCTGCTTTCATGGCCGCCTGGCCCCTGACCACTTTCTGAGAAGCATCAGTTTAGTGACTGCAGCAGAAATTTTGTGAGAGGTTGGGTTTCAAGGCTAGCTTGCCAACGGAGCAGAGCTGTGAATTTGGGCAAGCCACTTACCTTCTCTAAGCTTCAGGTTATATCTTCATGAAATGCGGAGATCCACAGAGTGCTGTTCCAGCTTCTTCGAACACATTTCCCAGCACCCAGACTGATGGCAGCAGATGATCTGTTCACTTCTAACGGATCCAGACTCCTTCTCGCTGGCCCACCCAGCCCTCCTCAACTGGCCTTTGCCGGACCATTCAACTGGCTTTTCTGCCTTCCTCTCTAGAAGGCCCCAGGCTTGACTTCTGCCACATCGTTCTGCTCTTCCTCATTCTCAGTCATCTATCTCCCATATCCTGCCCCTGAGAATGAAGGAATGATTTCTGGCAACATCCCTTTTTTTGGATCAAAGAAGCTCTATGATGTCTTCTTTGTTGGATGCTCTTAAATGTGGAAATTATCGCTTTGTGAAGATGTGCTCATCTGCCCACTTAGGATCAAGCCAGATACATTTGGGCAGCTGACACAGAGTAGGAGCTAAGAGAAGAAAGGGAGAGAGGGAGGGAGGGAGGGAAGGAAGGAAGGAAGGAAGGAAGGAAGCAAGGGAGGAAGGAAGGAAAGAAGGAAGAAAGGAAAGAGCTTATTTGAATAGAATTAAAGTCAAAACAACGATCAGCAATTTCTGTTGCTAAAAGTGCACATGGTTGTTTGGCGCCTCCTTTACTAAAGTCTCACAGATGAGGGAAGCCCTTGTTTTTTACTTTCCAACATTTTGTGCACCTTCTGTTGACTTAGGCTAGAGGGACACGCATGTGATTTCATCAGGACACCTTCCGATGTGAATCTAAGACACTAATGCACACCCGGAGCTAGAAAAATCAGAACAAGGCAGAAAAGATAGGCTACTGATTAGAGCAAAGGCTTGGTTGTTGCTTTATATTTCCCACTAGGCTCAAACATATTTACAAAGATTTCACAGGCTAGTCACTTATGTGCACACACATTACTGTGGTCCCAGGCTCCATTATCCTTATTAAACTTCCTAATAGCCTTTTAACTATTTTCCTTACTGTTCACTCTGTTCAAACTCGAGGACCCTCGATGCAGCACCTGAAAGATACATGCTCCCCCAGGCTGGGACCTGCCAGCAACACATCTCTCGTTGGTGAACTATCTGTGGGACGCCTTCCATCCAAAGTGGCTTTGGGCCCATTGCTGGTCGCTGTCGCCGTCTCCCTGGCCACTCCTCTCCCATGGCTACATTCAGGCCCCTGCTCCTTCCATTTGCCATGTCTTCCCTGTGTCACTGCTCAGCTCCTTCCCCACCCCCTCTCAGGCTCTGGACCATGCATCCCATCTTGAAAACGCATTTGTTCATAATTATTACACCCTCGCAATCGCTCATGTTCTCCTTCACTCACTTGGCCCTACCTCTCAGCGTCACGACTACCCTAGCTGTCTAAGGCAGCCTTCACCAACTCGCACAAACTGACCGCTTGGACCAACAGAGGATTACTCTTTCACAGTCTGGAGGCCGTAAATCCAAACTCTAGTTGTTGGCAGAGTGGGTCCCCTTGGGGCACTCTGCGGGAGAATGTGCTCTATGGGTGTGTTTTCGGGGAGCTGCCCGAGGGCTGCAGCGTCCCCCAGGCCAGGGCGGCGCTCTGCCCCCATCTCTATATGGCCTGCGGTCTGTGCCTCTGCCTCTTCCTACAAAGACACCTGTTGCTGGATTTGGGCTTCTCTCCAGTGTGTGATAATTTCATCTCAAGATTATTCATCATATCCGCATGGACTCTTTTCCCAAATACCGCCATATTCATAGGCACTGGGTTAGGACTTGGACGTTATCTTTGGGAGGGGGACACCCATACCACCCCACCACATTAATTCACACAAATAATGCGGTATTTTTCTTTGTTCATTTTCAGTCTCCCGGACGAGAATGTCAGGTCCACGACAATAAGGATGAAGTACGGTTTGTTTCTATTTCTGCCTTGACTGATTTCTGGTGCAAAACGGGAGCTCCATCAATACGTGTTGAATAAATAAAAGAAGAAAAGGTGAACAAGACAAAGCAGTTATTGATGTAATGGGAGCCAAAAGGAGAAAACCCAGAGCAGACAGGCAGCATCTGGAAAAGGTCAGGAGCGTCTATGTGGAGAGGGAGTGGCCACCACTCTCGAAGGCTCAGGTAAGAGCAGGATGAAACAGGCCACCTAGCGACTTGAATTTGGGATTCTGCTGGTGCCTGTGAAGACTTCACATGACTCAGGATGAGTCTGATTCCGAGGCAAGTGTGCCCACACTCGGCTCTCTTGGTGGTTCCGGCAATGCCTTGTGATAAGTCATGAGATTCAACAGATCAAGAAGGAAATGGTCTGCATCACTGGGTCAGAACTCATCCCCTCGTGTTTTAGGAACATCCCGTGGAGTCTCTTTCCCGTTAGACCCACCAAATTGCCAGCGTACCCACAGCGCGGACATCTGGTGTCTGAGGGTTCCTGGACCCTATTTGTCTGCGTTACCTCCAGATGCTGATTCCAACCCACACAGCCTATTGTGATGTTTTTGTAACATTTCTTTTTCCTCTGACTGTGTCTAAACAACAGAATACAAAAGGATTCCAAAAACCAAATTCAACCTGGTTTTTATAGAAGCAGGCAAGTTCTTAACAGCAGATAAACAACACTCAGATGTGAACAATAAATGAGTAGAGTTCTGTGTTTTACTCAGTGATCGTGATTCACATTTCTTCAGCACTGAGCAAGAGGAGGGCATGGCCGTAGGGAGCCGTGTGTAGCGATGTGGCTGCTTTCCTAGTGAGAAGAAACATCTACCAAGTAATGTGGGCACTTCCCCTTGACCGCAAGAGAGATGAGCTTATTATATGCAAATATCTCAAGTGTATTCCCTTAAAACATTATCCAATGATTACAGTTTAATTTTTGAATAGGCACATAGTACATCGTTGATAGGATGCACATTTTACCTGATACTAATTAGCAAATATAGAGTTGTCCAATTTTTGAAAATATTTCCAGCCCCTAATACGTAGACTTCACGTGTGTAAGAAGGTAAAATGCTTCCTTAAAGCTCGAAACACAGATAAATAAGTGCATGTATGTTAAATAAAGCGGATCAGTGGGAGTGATGGGGCAGGGAGGCTGCGTCGGCCCTTGTCAGTCGGGCTGTTGACAGAGCAGTTCCTAAGGCTCTTTGCTTCTTGGGGGCCTCAGTGTCCCTGACCCACTGGCCCCACAGGGACTGACTCTCACTGCCTAGGCACCCTTCCCCAAGGCAGAAATCAGAGACTTTGCAGGAAGGTTCTCAGGGACACGGACAGGACTGACTCAGGGGAGGGGGTAAACCTTTCGGAAGTGCGCTTGGGAGCTAACCTCGGAAGTACCCCGGGTCTGCCTTGACATTGCAAAGATCTTGGCCTCAACTGGTGGGAAAAACACACCAGCAAGGAAAAACAAAACAAACACAAAAACTTTTCTTGGTCACATGTCACATAGCAGTTTGAACTTGAATTATCTATTTTAAATAGTAACAGAAATGATTGATTCTTAAATATTTTATCACAAACTGAAATCTAGTGTTTCTTCCCTCCCCAGCCCCCCTTCCGTGGGGCACACTGGGCTTACTTTGAATTCACCTTCAGAATCTATGAAATGAATTGTATTTCCCCAGTCTCTGCCTTTATTATAGCAATGGTCTTTCTACATCAGACCAGTTGTTGAATGTATGTGTTTTCTGGCTTTCCATAACTGGAATTTGTTGCAAGGGGGAAAGGCAGAAAGTGGCTCGGAAATCCCATGGGAGGTGAAAAAAGTCAAGAATGTGAATGCAGATTGGATCTGAGGGGATCCCATTCAGGGGGAGTATCTTCCTTGGGTTCTGAAGGGACTTCTCCGAGCTCGTCCAGTGACTTCCATAAGGGCGGCCTCTGGGATGTGATGGAAGACAGAGTCTGTTTTCTTGTCGGGGGATGCAGACTGCTTGCACCACCATCCTGAGTGAGGAGTTCACCCATCACATGATTCCGCAATGTGCTCCAGGCAGAGCCCAAGACTGAAGGAAAAGCAGGAGCCACAACCAGGCCTAGAACATTTGATTGCTTCTCAGAAATTTACCCCATGGGAGAAATCCTGAGATCGTATTTTATAGGCATGCATTCGTAAAGCTAGTCTAGAAAATAAAGAGTTTTACCCAACAGCTGTTTTGCGAAGATAATGCATCTTGGATTTGAACAACTTGAGAGTGAAACGCTTTGGGACCGTTTTATTTTCTTGCCACCGACTGGTGGTCTGCAGCCAACAGAAGGAAAGTCAGGGCGAAAGAGTTGCAGGGTCCCACTGGGAGTAAACAGGAAGATACTCAGCTTCACGGGAAACCAGTGCTGATCAGACCACAAGCTCCTTATGGATGCAAAACGGTTTTGGATCAGAATTAAAAAAAAAAAAAAATAGATGTTTATCTGAAATAAACTCTAACCCTTCCAAACTCATTTTTATTTTTATTCCTGGTTAAATAGCCTGGATGTTAGTTTAGTTTTTAAAGTAATAAAAGGACCATTATTTTCTTCGTTGATTTACGATTCTGGCAAGGATTCCTATGTTCAGCATTCCAAATCCATTATTTATATAAAATGATATTATTTGCTATTTATTTTTTTAAAGTGAGGAAATATATCTCAGTTTTAAAGAAAACTTGGCGTGGTCCGGAAAATGATGAATAATAAACATCTGGGAGGAAAAATAAAAACAAAAACAAAAATAAAAAACGAGCTAACTCGTGTTCCAGGCCCCAAAGTTCAATCTCGTTACACTTAGTGTTGCTCAGAGAGGACATGGAAAAAAAGGAATCATCTGACCCCGTTTCACTTACTCTACTCAGCACATACGGGGTCCAGGCTGGAAAGACCCATGCGTGGCTTGGCTGTCCCTTCCTGGTGACCTAGTCACCTCCCTGGAGAAAATCAGAGAAGACGGAAAACTCTCTGTGAAGAGGAATGGCTACGGCGAGGTAGGCAGGTGTTAAGGGTACCGGAGAGCACACGGCCTTGCACGGCTGTTTGCTGGGATGCCCCCATCCTGGCAATATCCTATCATAAAACCAGAATAGGTCATCTGCGAATCACATGGAATCTCCCGGGAAGGGGACATCGGACACTGAGACTCTGTGAACTGGGGAGCTTTGCCTTGGTTCCCGTTGCACTTTAGGAAATGAGAGATCATTGAACAGCTGGGTTTAGGACAGAAACACATAGGTTACGATGATCACTGGCCACCTGCGTGAATTCACTCTCAGTGAGACCGGGAAATCCACGGGCCTCCTCCAGGGGGAGAACACGGGAATGGCGTGGAGGCGGAATTTTCCATTTTGTAAGGTTTTTAAGCAACGTTTCTGGAATACCTCAGAGGTAAAGCGGGCAAGTTATCGTTCAGGTTGCCGTGGCGTGTGCTGAGACACGGTTCCAAATGGCGGCAGAGACGGTGAGGCGTGCAGGAGAAGCCGGGCCTTCAGTGAAGGTAACGGAATGGTAAGCAAGAGCGTTCCTTAAGACGATTCAGCTGCAAATATTGATGCCGTTAGAATCAAGACATTAGACAATGGATAAAAATACAACCAAGTTTATTAGGAATAAATGTGAAGTTTTTAGTTAATATTAAAAAAAAAATCAAAGCAGAGTTGCCGTGCATGTGAGCAGATAATCAAGCTGAGATTCTTAAGGAAATGGATACAGAAAGACCCGAATCAGTGGATGGAAGGGTGGGTGAATTTCACACATGAAAAGAGTCACTCAAGGGTTATTTATATTTACCGATAAAACTTCTGAGAGTGCTTTTCTACACAAAGCCATGTGAGCATCAGGCAGGAGCTGCGAAGTCCGAGCCGTGCTCCCGGCCAGTGAACAGAGATTTGGGAAGGGGTATCTGAGGTTTGGAGGAGCCAGGCTGAGGCACCGGGGTGGCCTGGCGTTCCCAGCAGGACATGTGCAGAGACAAGCTGATGGGAAGAGCTCGACATGTGCCCTGAATACCAGGCTCACGTGAAGATGGGCGCCCAGGAGGAGAGGAGCAGGGAACGAAGACGCGTTACTTTAAGTCATGAATACGTGGCCACGCTCTGCTGATCGTCATCTTCGCTTTCAAGCTTACTGGTTACTCCTCCTTGTTTGTAAACTCTCCACGTGAGTAGCCTCGTCGCCGACGGTGTGGTAGCCTGACAGGTGCTCTGGAAAGCAGATGGAGGCAAGAAGACAGACGATAGGACCCAAACGTCCTTCAAGCCCTCCTCACTTGACAAAGTGGCCAGGCCACCGTAGTTCCCTGAATGCCGTCTGGACCTCGGGGCCAGCAGGGTCTCCCCATCGGCTGCTGGTTAGGAAGGCAACTGACAGGTCCCACCCCAGGCAGTCAATCAGAGTCCTCAGGGCCGGGCCGGCTGTCTGTCTGTCTGTCTGTCTGCCATCCCAATAAGACTTGGGACACACTGTGATAAGATATTTCAGTGTGTGATAAGTGTGTAATGACATCACTATTCATTTCATTCATTCGTCAATCTTTCCTTGGGGAGCTTTTCCGGGCTTCTAGGCAATGAGCAACTGGTAGGGAGGGGACCATGAGGGTGTCAGTGTGGGGTTGGCTGTAACATGTAATGGGAGGTGACCCGGAAGGTGGACATGCCCAGGACACCTGCTGGGGCAGGGAGCAGACAGCAGGTTCCAAGTGCCTTTCAGAGGAGAAGAACCCTGAGCTCATTCCCAAAGGGTGAGTACAAAATCCATGTAATAATAGATTCGACTGAACACAATACACCCAAAATATTATCATGTCCACACACAATCAGTTTAAAGATTTATTTGTATGGCATTTCACATATTCATTGAAAGACAGGATGTATTTCCCAGGGATGGCACATCTTGGGTTGAACGTTAAGTTCTCATCGGGAATGTTCTGTGTTCAGATTTCGTAAAATTGTGAATTTTGAAAAACGTGAAAAGTAAATTCACATACCCGAGTGTTTCAAAGATTCTTGAAAGTTTTCTAAGAACCGGAAAGAACATCAGCTTTTCTAAGTTAGACCAACCAACAGGAATTGTCTCCAAGGCTTACTTATTCCCACCAGCTGTTTCGAGAGAATGGCGATCACCTGTGGGCCCGGCCAGTGCTGGGGACAGCTCGGGGCAGCAGTGAGAGCATCAGGAGAGAACTGCACTGTCACCATGGAAACCATGCCATGGGTTAAATCCCGGTACCTCATAGAGGATGACCCCGAGAGAGAGAGATCATTATCCGAGGACAACGGGAGCGCCAACTTGCGGGGACATGGTGGTGGAGAGAGGAGGCAGTGGGGAGCATGGCTGGGACCTTCACACTCCCCCAGGGAAGACTGTGTGAACCCAGAGAGAGACAGACACGGGCTTGAGTTCGGGGCAGAGAGTCCAGGCACCTGCCATGAGCCGTCCCCAGAGGCCCGCCTGCAGGGCTCATTCTCGGCCGAGACACGGAAGCAACTCTGAGCTTGCAGCGGGGGCACTGGAGGCAAGCCGGGTTCTGCGATGTCTTCGCTGAAGGGAGTCAGCCTTCACTGCTCGCACCCCCGGAGAGACCAGGAGAGTCTGGAGCTGAGCCCAACCCAGGACCCCCGGAGAGACCAGGAGAGTCTGGAGTGAGCCCGACCCAGGACCCCCGGAGAGACCTGGAGAGTCTGGAGCTGAGCCCCTCCCAGGGACCTCTGACCCAAGTGTGACCGGCTGCTAAGGCTCTTCGGTGGCCCTCTCACTGGCATTTAGGGCGACATCTCGATGCACACACAGCCTTGTTCCTGATCTGCAAGGGTCGTCTGTGCATAGCTGGGGTCAAAAACTGTTTCTAGAACCGGTTGCTTTCTGTAGCTTCCCCCTGGGAAACAGCAGCCAGACGACCCCCATGTGCCTGACCAATTTCAAATACACGCCACCGAAAGCTCTGCGAAGTAGAGGTGGAATCGCTTTTGTGCAGCTCTCTAAAATGTGAGCCATCATTAACCAGGACGGGAACTTAGTGACGCAGTTTGGGGGGTGTATACCTAGCAATAGAGAAATTCAATTTCAAGTTCAGATTTTAAAGTCTCGCGAGCATCAACAATGAACTATTTACTCTATTAAAAGAACTTTAATGTCAATTATACTTTGATGTCAGTAAAATAGGTAAGAAAAAAAAAGAATTTTGGACTTCCAGATGAAAAGATTTCTCTCTAATTTTATATATGAAAGTAAACATCATTCATTTTATGGGACTGTTGCTCATAAGAAATCAGGCATGATTATCTACAAACACATCTGGTGCTCTGATCAGGGAGAGAAGAGCAGAGGAGAAGGACCCCGCAGGAGCTCCTATCCCACCCGCCAGACCAGAAAGCACACATATGGTGCGGGCAGGAGAAGCAGGGCCCCATGTCCCACACCAAACCTGCAAGCAAAGGGAGTCGGCAGATTGTGTGCGTTTGTAGGAGGCCTTCAGCCGTGGGCTGAGCATGAGCTCAGGGTGAGGCAGGGATAATTGGGAGGGCAGAAGGAATGTCTGATGAGACCACCAGCTCGTGTGCTTGGTGACAAGCCCCGTGTCCCTAGGACAGCCTGGGGATCCCCTGCCTGGCTGACACCCCAGGAAACACTACAGCACCCCCCAGCCAGCCAGTGAACTTTAGGGGAATAGGCTGGAGAGCCCAGACCTCCCCCCACCCCTGCCCTGGGCCTGGTGTCAGAGAACAAGGAGAGGGACCGAACTACATATGCCCTGTGTGGATACTAGCCCCCCTTTCCTGTTCCCCAATCGCCCCCCAACATCAGTGGAGACCATGTGATCAGACAGATTCTGCTACCTCCCCCGGTCAGAGCCGGCCTGCGGGAGATCAGGAGCACCTCCCCACCCACCCCTAGAAACAGAGAAGGCCTCGGGGTGGAGCAAACCCTCCTGGCCGGATGGTCAAAGCAGAGGCCTGGTGGATATTGGCAGAGGAAGGAGCCCCCCACTGGTGGGCACCCTGAACCTATAGTCCCCACAGCAGCGGAGCTCAGGCCTGGCAAAACTCTGAAGCAGCGGCCTCCAAATGCTTCAAAGCATAACCACAAACCTGAAAGGAACGAAAGGAAAAATAGGGATCGCGGTAGAAGAGAAGCAGGTGGCCCTCGGGTCTGACCTGGCAGAGCGAGCTGGCTTGACCCTGTCACTGGGTGCAAAGACCAGAATAAACCCCAGGCAAACAGAAGAAAGGAAATCATAAAGACAAGTATAGAGGTCAGTGGCCTTGAAACTGGAAAAACGGTGCGGAAAAACCCACGAGACACCCAGTGCAGTAAGGCTGATGGCTCGTGGCCGATGGACAGAGAGAAGAGCCGTGGGCACAGCACTACCCTCGCCACGGCCACCAGAGGGTCCCCGCAGACTCCACAGGCATCAGAAGAGAGCGGAAGGGACACACAACTCTACACACCAGCCCGGATAATGCAGGTAAGATGCTTGATTTCTCAAACAGCACCCACTGCCACAACTCACTCTGCACGAACCGGGTAAATGGGAGAGCCCTATCGGGTAAAGGAAATTAAATCTGTATCGTCAAAATTCCCCAAAGAGAAATCTCCAAGCCCAGATGGGGTCACAATTCAATGGAATCTTAAAGGAGAATTCGTGTCTGTTGTGCACAATCTCTTCCCATTTCTAGAGGCGGAGGGGACACTTTCTGACCGTGAACCAGCATTCCCCTGATAAGAAAACTGGGAGACAACAGCACAAAAAGAGAAAACTGTTGATGGGGCTCACTCATCTAGTAGGTGCAAACCGTCATAACAAAATGTCAGTCCATCAACACGTGGAAGAACCCCACAGCAGGACCGAACGGGGTGTCGTGGAGTTAGGGGCGCCCATGTGGTCCACGACACCGAGACAGCAGAAGGGTAGTCACACAATAAAATCCATCCATGCAGAAAAAAACATTTGTCAAAATTCAATACCCGGGGGTGCATGGAGGGCGGAGGGGGTAAAACATCTATCTCTTGGTCTAGGCTTAGGCTGTGATCTCAGTGCGTCCTGCGATGGGGCCCCGCACAGGGCTCTGTGCGCAGAGTGCAGTCGGCTTGACATTCAGTCTTGCTCTCCCTTTGTCCCTCCTGCTTGTGCTCGCTCTCTAACGCGCACGGAGAACTCTTTTTAAAAAAATTCAACGCCCATTCATGACAAAAACTCTCCAAAAAATAGGAAGGGGCTGATCTCCCCAATTTGATAAAAGAACATCTTCCAAAAATCTGCAGCACATGTCATATGTACTGGGGATAGATTTTTCCTCCCAAGATCAAGACAGGAGAGTCTGCTCTCTTTATTCAACATATTCCTGGAATTTTGGAATGAAAAACATAGATTAGAGGAAAAACAATAGAACTATCCCTATTTGTAGATGCGATGATTATCTGCAGAGGCATCCTTCAAAAATCCATAAAAAAATGAAAAAACTTTTGAAAAGCCCTAGAGTTAAGGCGTAAGTTCATAAAGTGGACAAGATACCAATTAACACCAAAACAACTTATTTTTGTAAACTAGCAATGAACATGTGAACACCAAAATTTAAAATAAATACCACTTAGCATAGCTGAAAAAAAAAAAAAGCAATCCGCAGGAGTCTGTCTACAAGGTGCGTATAGGATTTGTAGGCTAAAAAGTACAAAACGCTTATGAAACAAATAACAAATCCCTAAGTAAATGTAGCTATACCTTGTTTCTAGATCAGAAAATTCAATATAGTAAAGATGCTGATTCTTCCCGCACTGATAAAGAGGTTCATTGCCATCCCAACTCAAATCCAGCAAAGGTTTCTGTAGATGTACACCAGGTTGTTTTCAATAAATATGGAGAGGCAAAGGAGGAAGACTAACTAGAACGGTCTTGAAAAAGAAGAATAAAGTACAGGCAAGCAAGACTTATTATGCGGTTCTGCTAAGCAAGACTGTGGGCCAAACAAACACTGAAAAAGCGCTCCACATCACTCGGGATCAGGGAAATACAAATCAAAGCCGCAATGAGTTACCCTCACACCAGTCAGAAGGGCTAAGATTAGCAAGTCAGGAAACGACAGGTGTTGGCGAGGATGTGGGGAAAGGGGAACCCTCCTACACTGCTGGTGGGATGCAAGCTGGTGCAGCCACTCTGGAAAACAGCATGCAGGAGCCACAAGAAATTGAAAACAGAGCTACCCTACAACCCAGCAATCACACTACTGGGTATTTACCCTAAAGACACAAATGTAGTGATCCGAAGGGGCACGTGCACCCCAATGTTTATAGCAGCACTGTCCACAATAGCCACACTGTGGAAAGAGCCAAGATGTCCATCGACAGATGAACGGATAAAGAAGATGTGGTGTATATACAATGGAATACTGTGGCCATCAAAAAGAGTGAAATCTTGCCATTTGCAGCAACGTGGGTGGAATTAGAGGGTATCATGCTAAGTGACACAAGTCGATCAGAGAAAAACAATTATCATATGACCTCACTCATGTGTGGGATTTAGGAAACAAAACAGGATCATAGGGGAGGGGAGGAAAAAATGAAACAAGATGAAACCAGAGAAGGAGACAAGCCATAAGAGATTAAGTTCCCTCTTAATCATAGGGAACAAACTGAGGGTTGTTGGAGGGGGTGGGGGGGGCTGGAGTAACTGGGTGATGGGCATTAAGGAAGGCGCACGATGTAATGAGCACAGGGTGTTATATGTAAGTGCTGAATCACTAAACTCTACCTCTGAAACCAATAATACATCCAAAACATGGTGTCATCGGGCAATTCGACAGTCACAGGCAAAAAAATTGACCCTTGGCCCAAGTCTCATACTTTATACAAAAATTAATTTAGATATAAAAGTGTAAAAATTTTAGAAGGAATTCCCAGGACTGTGGGCTAGACAGTTGTTAGACCGGACACCGAAAGTACAATCCATAGAAGAGAGAAAATGATCAATGGGAATTTATGAAATCCTTCTGTCTATGTCTAAGACCGCAGGATTCTAGGACAGGGGCTAGTAAGCCAGATGTTGCCGTTAAGTGCCGAACAGGAAACACCGAGGAAGCCTGGGTGCCCACCTTCCACGCGTCCCAGCACACCCCTGCTGGGAAATGCCCGGTGACAGGTGCATGACGATCTGTCCACTGACATCGGGCGCATGATGGTCTCCCTCCGGGGGGCTGGAATTGGGGCTGGAATCCGCAGTTTGGAGGTTACAAGCCTTTCAACCGGATTCCGTGTGCCACCAGCTCTCGGAGAGTCACTGCACATGGCATACGTGGAGAGGCACTCATGAGCCTCCACTCAAGGATGAGAGGCCGGCCACAGCTGCAGAGAGATGGACGTGGAAGGTGGGCTCCTCACGAGGCCCAGGACTGCCGGTCAGCGTGTTTTTGGCAAGACCAGAAGTGGTCTCTGAAGGGGGCAGTCACACGGCATACTTGTAAGGTGATTAGAGCCCACAACTCCTGTCCCGCTGGCCCTCGATCCCCAGGCTGGTGGTTGTGTAAGCACGCTGGAGACTGACCACTGGGAAGTCTTCGTGGTTGAGAGATGGCAAGAAGCTCTTGTCCCAGCAAAGCTCTCTTCTCAGTCTCTTCTTGCCCAACAGTTTCCCAGAAAGGCTTTCCATATCTGTGCTGAGACATGATTCATAAAGCCCAGGCTTCCCTGGAATGGACACATTCATAGAAAACTCGGAAGGGTCCGGCGCCCAGTGGACCCTGCCCGTGAGTGCATAGCCCCGGGGGATGGGAACAGGGGTCGGGAAGCTCTGTGACAAGTGGAATCCAGTGTGGCCAATAAAGCCCGGAGACTCGGAGCTGGGCAGGGAATTGTCACTGTCACGTGGGCAGTTCGTGGAAGAGACGGCACTTAACCCCAGGACCACTGGCCGCACTTAGGCTTAGACATAAACTCACACCTGCAGCGAAGGCAGCTTCCGTGGTCTTCCTGCAGGAATCAGACAGCGTGCAAGTCACCGCCTCTCCTCCTGAGGTCTCAGCGACGACCTGCACTGTTCCTTCGGTAGCAACATCAATATTTCAAAATAACATCCTGGAGCCTCTTTATTTTAGGGAATAAAAACAGATTTTGCACAAGAACTTATAAATTCTAGCCTCAAAATGTCCCTGAATTCTTTTCCCTTTAAAAATATAAACTGGACAGGTCCCTGGGGGGCTCTGTGGATTAAGGGTCTGCCTCCAGCTGATGTCATGATCGAGTCCCACATTTGGGGGGGAGTCCCCGCTCGGCTGGGAGGCTGCTCCTCCCTTGCCCCCTCCCTCCACTCTCTCCTTTTGTCTCTCAAATAAGTAAACAAAATCTTTTTTTTTAATACCTAATACCATACCATTCTTTTATTTTTTATTTTTTTAAATAAAATATTTATTTTATATTTTCTCTGTGATTCTCTGCATGGCCAACCATTCCTAGTTTCTTTTCCTAAGATGGCCTTAGGATTTGGACCTCAGTACAGTTTTCTGCCTTTTAACCACATGTCAAATTACATGCAGTGAACTAATTCATTAATGCAAAATGTCTGTGTAAGTTGCACCCACGTACAAAAGTAGTAGGACTCTTGGGAGTGGAATTTGTGACGATCTGAGCTAGAAGCTAAATCTAGGAAAACCATCATCCTGAGGAAGGAAAACCAAAAAGACATTCATTTGGAGCCTAAAGAGAATATTCTTTTAAATATACAATTGTTCAAACTGTTTTAGTCTGTACTTTCTAATAGGTATATTTTTTAGGTGCACATGTTAAAGATTCCTTTCTCATGGGTAAAATTGTATGCATACAATTATCCTTTGCAAACCCCAAATCATACTCACAGAAGAAACCCCCTCTATTCTAATTTATTCTTAAGGTTTATTTGCTTACTTGAGAGAGAGAGAGAGAGATCAAAAGTGAGCATGAGCAGGGGGAGAGGGAGAGGGAGAAGCAGACTGGCCACTGAGCACAGAGCCCAATGTGGGGCTCGATCTCACGACCCCGAGATCATGACCTGAGCAGAAATCCAGAGTCAGATGCTTCACTGACTGAGCCACTCAGGTGCCCCAGCCCGTAGCTCTCCCATGGTATGGAGCTCACCCCACACCCCTGCAAGCAAACCATGGCCTTGCTCCCATGCGTCACACCCTGGCTTTGGTTACAGCCCTGGGTTAAGGCAAGTGCCCAGCTGTGCTTGTTTGGGGAGCCCAGACACATTTGATCTCTAGCCCGTGGTCCCAGGGCGACACAGGTAAGCCTGTAGCTTCTGCCTGCGAAGTCTCAGTGACTCATTCTGTACGGGGAGGGTCTTGTGAGCATCAACAGGGGGCTTGGTGCCTGGCATACACACTTGCCCGTGGCTTGGTCACAGGGGCACACGCTCCAAGGGACACCTTCCTAGGCTTAGCGGGTCAGGAGGCCACAGACTGGACGTGCCATCCTCACCCACCCCTCACATAGCATGTGTGTCAGGGCTGTCTCTGTCCCTCGGGGCCTCGGGGCTGCTGCAGCACCCTTCCATCCCCTGCTCCCATGCAAGCTCAGCCCGCCCCCCCGGCCATCCTTCTTCCTCCTGCAGAGCACACCCACGACCCAGCAGCTAAGTGAGCCCCAGAAACACAGAGGGGCTCCTCCATCCACAAACTTCCTTCATGCCACTGCCCTGCACCCCCACCCAGGTCCCCTTCCCCTCTGGACCAGAGGAAACACACCTACCTACAAATCTGTTAACTGTGTCATTGATTCTCCGAGTTTCTGATGCTCTGACACCTGCCCACCCAGGGCTAGCCAGTTCCTACAGTGAACAACCCAGAGCTCACTCTGCAAATGCACGCAGCCCCGCCACCCCCCATAGCCCTCACACTCTGGGCCGGACACCACAAGCAGCCCCCAAGCTCCAGCCAGCCCTAAGCCTGCTCACCCTGCCGTGTCCTTTCCTTCCCTGGGAAACCACGTTTTCCCCTTGCTCCCTGTGCCTCCTGACCATTCCCCATGCTTCCCAGCATAGCCCTGCCCGGTGACCACACCTCGAAGGTAAACTTGGTCCCACCAGTCACCTGCCTGTCTGCACATCTTAGGACAACAGATCACACGAGTCCCTGCACAGTTCCACCAGTGTCTGCCAAGCCTTTGGACAGACGGTGGTCACACCCTCCCCTTGGACAGACGGTGGTCCCCGGACTCCACCCTGTGCTCTTCCCGTCCTCTGCTCAGGGTGTGATCCATGTGTCCATGGTCGGGTCTCTGCAAATCTGCCTGTAAGATCCTGAGGGCCAGTCTCTCATACACGCGGAGGCCTCGTGCTTCACACACTCGTGGCAGGAAGGGCCACCCAATCACTGTGTCATGCATGAGGGAAGGAAGCACGCGGCAGCCGTGGCTCTGAGAGGCAGGATGGTGGAATGTTACCTGTGGTCAATGCATTATTCCCTGCATGGATCAAACCGAACAATGGCCATCAGTGGCCATCAGTGGAGTCCATGGAATTAAGTTCCCTTTACATGTGCTCCCCTGTGGCTTCCTGCCCGGGCCGCACCCTTCAGGGTGGAAGCGAAGCCCGTCCTTCAGGGACCAGGTAAACAGCGAGCCCTGGTGCTCAGCAGTAACGAGGCTGTGAGTGTGGACCGTGATCACTCATTTGCTGTGCCTGACATCTGAAAGGCTTCTTTCTCTTTCTCTGCCTGTTCCACAGGCAACGTCCAGCAGCAGGATGGCGTGTGAGGGCAGCCACAAGGGAGACACACGCCGGTATGATCCGCCTCCCAACAAGAGAAGCGGCGATGACAGATAATTGAAGGAAAACAGAATGTTCTTTTTGGAGGGCCCAGTGGAGAACTCCTTTGAGTGTGTACTTTATTATAGGCCTAGTCATCCCTTCTGTTCCTGCTGGCAAAGCTCCAGGCAGCATGTCCCTCCTGCTCGAAACACCCCGTCCTGAGCACCCCGCGGCGAGCCCGGGGGCAGAGGTGCACGCAGCACGGAGCCTGTTTGCAGGTTAAGAGGCAGCGCACCTGAGCTCCTTTGAAATCATCGTTGCAGTTCCCATCCGTTTGCTCCTGGGAAACGTGATGCTCCTGGTTCCCAGATGGGGACTGTTCTGGTTTCAAGGACACTTGCATCCCTGAGGGAGCAGACACGAGGGCTGGGCAACCTGGGCGTTCTGCCATCAGACCTCACGTCCCCGCTTCGCTGATAATTCATTACAAACTGTCAGTTATATTTCAGGAAAGCAAAGAGTAGGAAGTACACACTTCCGATTCCTGCTAAGCTTCCACTTGCCCTTCTGATGTTTCCCCTCCCTTAATGTAAGTGCATTCAACCCCTCACTTGTCTACTTGTTTTCATGCCTTAAGTTTTACCTTCATGTAAGTATCCGGACATCACAGACACATGCATCTAAGAAATTCATGCAACAAACAGTAATCACTCATCTCCCCCTTGGCCAGGCCCCGGGTCACATGCCTCGGGCTGCAAGACAGCCCCACTACCCTCTTTCGTGGAACCTCCTACGGGGGTCAGTGTGCACAGAGGGTGCGGGATGCGAGCCTTCAGCCTGTCATTGCACGAGCGCCACAGGGGCCACCTGCCCTGAACATGCCCTGCTTCCACTGGGCCAGGAGGAAGATCATTTTAAGGCTGTTTCCCTGTTAAGATTCTTGAGCGATTATCTCCCGAAGATGGTTCTGCTAACCTTTTAGTCCACTGGGAAGGGAATACAAGTCTACTGATCTTCTAACCACAAAAATGCATAAGGGATACATACCCAGTATTTTTCAGACAATATTCAGGGGTTTCATGGTCCCACAGATGTCTACCGAGCCCTCACAAAGGAGTCCTGCATACAGCAGGTCGAGATGCCTGACATCAGCACATGCAGTCCCTGCATACAGAAGGTCGAGATGCCTGACTTCACCACAACCTGCGTAGCTGACTCACATGCCCTCCTGTTCCTCTGACAGGGTCATGCCTCTCTGCCCGAAGGCCTTGGCACAGTCTGTCCACTGCTTTTTTCTCCCTCTCTGTCTGCAGATGGTGGCACACGTGTCATCTTGCCCAGGCCATGTCCTCACCTGCGAAGTCAGAATGAAAACACACTCCAAGGGGGTGTTATGAGGTTCTGTCGGTGTGGATTGGGCCTGTACATGCCCCTGACCCAGAGTGAGCGCTGCAAGAAATGCCCCCTACTCATCCTCAGGGTCTCCTGTCACCTGCTCTACCAAGTCTTCTCCCATTCTTCTCCCTGTGATGTGGTCAGTGAAGCCCTGGGTGCTTTCCCCTCCCCTGTGCCCGTGTCCCCCTGCACAGCTGTCCTGAACAGGTGTAACTCCCATCCTGTGCCGTGAGCTCCCAAACTCAGAAATGCTGTCTTCCCCCTCTTGGTGCTCCAAGGAGCACCAGTCCTCCTTCACTCAACGAGGGAATGAGTACTGAATACAGGGACAGCACAGAGAACGAGCATGGTCTTGGCCAGCGGTAAAGTGCTGCACATGCATCAGTGGTTACGGATAGTGAGAAGCACGTGCTGATTGTGGGGCCTGGCTCACCCGGTGTGGTCTCTCTGGCCGTGGGTAACCTTCCCTTCACCATTCGTTCTAGTTTACCTGTACTCTGGCAGCTGAGGGACAGTGAGCATTAGTGGCTTTTAAAAACATCCACAGTTGATTTTGTTTCAGTGACCATTAAAACTGGGAGTCACGGGGTCTGGCTCCCACGGCTCCTGGGGCAGTCACTCCTCCCTCCAGCTCCCCGCAGAGGGGGACGCATTCATAGAACCCTCACTGCGTCTGGTCCCTCCCGTGGGTGTGTGACCAAGTCGCTTCCGCATTAAGGGCCGTCCGACCCCTTGTTGGCCACAGTGTGTAAATTTTGCCAAACCAATAACTTCAGAGTTTGATACCTATATGTCTCAGCCAAATGGTCCATCTTACTTCTGGCTGTGCTCATTGTGGGACCATGCCCTGTGTCTTCATAAGGCGTCAAGAATGATGCCTGGCCCCAACCTTCCCATCTGCAAGGATCCAGGGCTGCTGTGTCCTTCAGGAGTCCCATTATTTGGGGTGTTAGTGCTATTCGTCCAGGAGTTTATGACGCCCTGGCACGCCTGGACAGTATTGTCATGGCCCCAGGAGAGCACCAGCTAGGCCTGTCACTGTAATGAAACAGCCCAATACATACGATTTAATCACGAAGACTGTACTCGTGCTTCTACCTTCTTTCCAGGAGAGCGTTTCCTCCAAGTTAACCAGCCCACCACGATGTTCCTATGACTTTGAGTTTTCTATTTGTACATTTTTCTTGATTTGTGAAGATAATGTATGCTCATCAAAGAAACCTGGACATTACTCACCTAAGGGGGAGAGTTCCTATAGTTTCAATTTTTGAATTAATTAAATTGATGCAAATTCTTCATATGTGCCCTTTACATCCTACTGTCATTAATGATTGGTCTGTTATTCATTCCTATGTTTGTATTAAATGGTAGAATCACTGGAGGTCCAGAAATAAGCAAGTATTCTCTCTAGAGACCATGCTGAGCATAGGCAGGTTTGGGAAGCAGGGCGCCTGCTTTGAGTATGTCTTGTCCAGTGTGCAGACTCACCGCGCGGTCAGAGCGGCCCCGGTCATGCCAAGCCACATCGAGAGAGCCTTCGGTGACTGCCCCGCACTTTGCTCACACACTGCACTCACACATGCTTTTGTCCGTATGTGCAGCTGAGCCTTTCTCTCAGGTGCTTTTGTGACCTCTGCATACCTGTCTGAGGGGGAGCACGGCCCAGGCCCAGCCCACAGCACCTGCCTGGCAGAGTAGATCCTGATACTTTTGAGAAGCCAGGAAGCCCAGTGGAAGTGCAACTTGATTGTGTTTGAGAAGCCAAAAATTGGTGCTCCAGCTGGCCCAAGGAGTGAGGGAGCTCCATGGGACAGTGGCTCGTGCAGGGCCATGGGCAGGAAGGCCGGGACTCCTTGGTTGTATGGAGACCTGTGGGCGGATGTGGGCGCCGTCTCCACGGGGCACAGCAATAGCTAGAACACATTTGGAGAGTGGTCCCCATGATCAGTATTCACCCACAGCACAATGGATGCACCCCCACAGCCCCCACCACAACCCTGCATGCCCACAGCCTGGCAGGTGCACCCCGACAGCCCCCACCTGGACCCTCCACGCCCACAGCCTGGCAGCCCCGACCTGGACCCTGTGCACTCTTCTTCCCAGCTCAGGCTGACTCTCATGCGTCTGCTCAGCCTACAACAGGCAGTACCCCTGAATGAGGATGGGGCGGTGCTGGAGCTGCTCGGGCTCCCCAGGGGTGCTTCCTCCAGCCAACACCGGGTGCCATCCAGCCCCAGCTGCCTGCAACAGCAGCTCACTATTCACTTCCCATCCCCCTTGTCACTCTCTGTTTTCCCTCTTGTGCTCCTCCCACCTCACCGGCCGCCTGTGCCACTGGGTTCCAAGGTCTACTTTTAGTCGGAAAGAGAAGTAAGACATCTGTCACTGCCAGGTGTGGGGTGAGCGATGGTCCCCCATGAGGAACGCGGCCGGTCTGGAGCAGATGGATGTCACCACGTGAAGGGGCTATGCGGGCCTGACAAGGTAATGAGAGCACCAGAAGCCAGGGGTAACTAACTCCAAGCCTGCCGTTCTAGGGAGACTCACAGAAGCATCTCCTCAGGCAGTGGGAAGGGAAGGGGATGAAACCACCAGGGCGCACTGGGAATGACTGTGGGGGGTGGGAGGTCGTCATGGGCAGACTGTCGAGAGCCGGGCTGCCACTATGGAATTTGGATGTTAAAGCATAACGACAGTGAGGAGGCTTTCAAACATTAAAAACAGTGTTTTAAAAGAGAGAGTGATATAATCAGAATGCCATTTGAGAGAGAGAGAACTTCATCTGCCCTGCGAAGAATATGAACAGGGGTCAGGAACTAAGGTATTCAAATGAACATACCTGGGAAACTGTGGGGCCCGGTCCAGGTTAGGATTGGAGAAGGCAGAGAGGGAGAAAGGCATGATAGGGATGCATTGAAGATACAGTCAATGATCCCCTACACGGACTCAAGAGGTGTCTGTGTGTGTGCCTGTGTGTGCATGTGCACATTTGTGTGTGCCCATGTATGCATGTGTGTAGGCATGTGTGTATTCATATGCACACGCCTGCATGTGAATTTGCATGTGTGCACGTGAGGTGTGTACATTTACATATGTGTGCGTGCACATTTGTGCGTTCGTGTATCTATGTGTACATGTGCATTTGCCTGTGTGTGCATGTGTGCACTCATGTCTGCATTGGTGTACCTGCATGCATGTATATTTTCATGTGTGTGTGCACGTGCACTGGTGTGCATTCATGTATTTGTGTGCATGTGCATTGGCATATGTGTGCACCTGTATGCATGCACACATGTGTGTTCGTGTATCTGTGTGTGCATCTGCATGTGTATGCATGTGTGCGTACGTGTGTGTGCATGTGCATTTGCATGTATGCATGTATGAGTGTGTGCATGTGGGGTGAAGCATCCATAGAAAACATGAGGGCTGACCCCCCATTTTCACTCCTGGGTGACTGGCTCCATCGGCATATGCGAGGGAGAGAACAGGTAGAAGGTGAGAGAACCCTTTCATCTCTCTGGGAACTCAGAGCTGGAGAAATCAGGAAGATAGCTGGGTATCTCTCCACAGCCCCAGAGAGAGGTCAGACTTGGAAGTATAGATTTCCCCTCATTCTCTGTCCATAGGGGAAAGCTACAAGAATGGTGGAGAAAAGCATGTCAATCACTATAAAGGACATTAATTAAAACAGATCTGAGACATTCTGTTAAGGATTGCATAGTTTCCATTTTTATTGACATATATTAGTTTTAGGTGTACTACACAACGATTCCATATTTGCGTATATTTCAAAATGATCACCGTGGTAAGTCTAGTTAATACCCATCACTACGGATAGATACAGGATTGTGTGTGTGTGATGAGGACCTTTAAAATCTACTCTCTTAGCAATGTTCAAATACATGACACATTGTTAACTGTGGTCACCATGCTGCACAGCACGTCCCCAGGACTTATTTCTTTTATAACTGCAAGTTTGTACCTTCTGACTCCCTTTACCCATGCTGCCCATCCCTATCCCCACCTCTGGCAATTATCAGTCTCTTCTCTGTATTTATAAATTTGTTTTTAGTTTCTGCATATAACTGAGATCATACAGTACTAGTTTTTTCTCTGTCTGGCTTATTTTTCTTAGCATAATGCCCTCAAGGTCCATCCATGTTGTTACAAATAGCAAGCTCTCATGCCCTTTTTATGGCTGAGTAATGTGCCATCAAATATTCCGTTGAATAGATAAAGAAGATACCATATCTTCATCTGTTCCTCCACCAGTGGAATCTGAGTTGTTTCCATATCTTGGCTATTGTAAATGACGCTGCAATAAACAGCAACAATTTGAGTTAGTATTTTCATTTTCTGGATAAATACCCAGAAGAGGAATTGTTCAATCAGACCATAATTCTGTTTTAATCTTTTGAGGACCCTCCCTACTGCTGTCCAGAGTGGATGCCCCGGTTTGCATTCCCACCAACAGTGCATGAGGGTTCCCCTTTCTCCACACCCTCACCAACCCGTTGTTTCGCCTCTTTTTGCTGAAAGCCATTCTAACAGGTACGAAGTGATATCTGATTGTGGCTCTGACTTGCGTTTCTCTGATGATTAGTGATGTTGAGTATCATCTTATGTACCTGTTGGCCACCTATATGCATTCTTTAGAAAAATATTTATTCAGATCCTCTGTCCATTTTTTAATTGTATTGTTTGTTTTTTGCTATTGAGTTGTATGGATTTTTAATATAGTTTGGATATTAACCCCTTTCTGGCCACATGATTTGCAAATATCTTTTTCCATTCAGTAGGTTGCATTTTAATTTTGTTGATGGTTTCCTTCACTGTGCAGAAATTTTTTAGTTTGATCTAGTCCCACTTCCTTATTTTTGCTTTTGTTGTTTTCAGTGTTATATCCAAAAAAATCATTGCCATCACCGAGTCAAGGAACTGACCATTTATGTCTTCTCCCCGGAATTTTACAGTTTCATGTCTTACATTCAAGTCTTTAATCTGTTTAAGTCAATTTTTGTGTATGGTGCATGGTAATGGTCCAGTTTTGTTCTTTTGCATGTATCATTTTGATTACATGAGTATTAACCAACCCTTAGAAAAGAAATATTTGGGGGTATTACCAGATGTTTCAATGAATAAACAACACACAAATTAACATTGTTGTTACATGTGTCTTTTAAAAGTAGCCACTTGAAATACATTCATAGGTTAGAGCCCCACATGTTTTGTACTGATATCAAGTGTTCTATCAGCAGGAATTTTCCAGAGAAGCAGAATATATATATCCAGAGAGAGTAATTTTCAGCAACTGGCCCAAGAGATTGTGACGATAAATCTGGTCAGTTTGAAATCTGTAGGATTGGCTGGATGAGCTGGAAATTCCGAGGCTGCAGGCTTGAGGCAGAATTATCTTCTTCTCTATGAAACTGTTTTTGCTGTTAAGCCTTTAAATTCCTTGGACGAAGGGTAGACTGCTTCACTTAAAGTTGAAGGATATCAACATTAGCTGTCTCTACAAAATGCCTTCATGGCGACACCTGTGTTGGTGTCCGACCGCACACCTGGGTCCGGAACACCAGCCACGCAGACACAGGGAGGACCTATGCACCTGCCACGTGCTCACGGTAAATTCCCACTAGTTTCACTCTGTGCCACACCTGCTGTCCAATCACATCCACCTGACGCCTAAAATAAGGCTGTTCTTTTGAAGGTTTAATCTTATCACTCTGATGGGTCTTCGTGTTTCTGTTTTATATGGTTGCATCTTGTATTTCCTGCTGAGTTGTAGCTCTCTCTTTGTACGATGTCTTATGCCATGGTTTCCGGTAGAATTTTGGGGCCATTTTCTTAGCCATTCACAGCTTTGAGCAGTTCTGAACATATCCATTTAATGAGAGGGACAGGAAGCTAGGTGTTTTATCTAAATACTTAGCCAGTCATTCCAACAACTATTTAATAATTCATCCTTTCCCTGCTATTTTCATAAACCAGCTTCCTAATATAGTTTGTGGCTTCTCTCTTTAGCTCAGTTGATTTGGACACAGTAATAATTTCATCAACATGCTATTTACACGAAATGCACACCATAATTCACCTCAGCGTTCTTCCATAATAAAGACATGGAAATGACAGTATTCTATAGAATTGTGCTGCTTGACTTTCCTTCTAATTCACTTAAGTGACGTCAGCAGTGAGACGCTCAGCCAGATTTCTACAGAGATGTGAAAGCTTCTTTACGTTGTGAGTATCTCTTGGGGCCCCATTTTAATTTAAGGGAGACAGCATGCATTTGGGCAATTTCAGACCCTGCCCTGCCAAGCATGGATTTCAGGTTAACGGTCTCAGAGCTTTCTGACACCACAGTAGTGTCAAGTGATGTCATTGGACCACGTTTGTCTTGGAAGCCCTACATGGCCCACACTCAAGGATCCCCAAGAAGGCAGTGGCTTCTGGGAGCCTCCCAGTCTTCCCATTTGTGCAACGTACATTCCACATTCATCTGCCAGAGAAGCGTATTTGAGCTCTGACCTGGTCCTCTACTACTCCGGAGCCTCCCATGTCTCCCTATTATTCCTCTACTTAGAGAGTTGCTCCTGTCAGCCCTTCAGGCTCCCCACCCACCTCCTGCTGCATTTCCCTCCAATCCTTCTTGCTCCGATGGACCTGCCTCATCCCCATTGTCTGAGCTGACTCCTTGCCCCTTCCTTCGCTTGCTCTTGGTTCTGGTGGTGTTCCACCGCCACACACACACACCATCTCGCTGTCCCACACGTGCCCTGGCTGCAGGGTCACCATGCGGCCCCTCTTCACAGAGTCCCCTTCTGCTTCTCCACCAGCTGTCCAGCCCAGACTCCAACAGACCTCCCCCCACCATCATCCCCATCAGAGATGTGAGGATTTCCTGACGTAGCTTCCTGTGTCTTGGATGCTTCTTGCACGCAGTGACTAAAACTCGGTCACACTTTCCTCGTTTCCCGACAGATGCCTAGGATAATTGTGGACGTGGGGTTTAAATTCAGGAATCTCCAGGATGTATTCTTCCACATTAAGACAAATGACTTTTTATGAACAAAGTTATAGGAAGTATAAAATCACATGAGACATGGGAGCAAGGGAAGGAAACAGAAGTGGATTAAAACAAGACAGTCCCGAGTTGTCTGCAGGCCGTGGTCCATCAGCTGGCCGTGCCCCCCCAGGGTGACCGTCTCCATGAGTGGTAAGGGCATGTTGTCGGAAGAGATGAGTCAGACTTGGACGATGGTGACAGTGGAAGGCGCAAGGAAGGACATGGGCCTCAGGAAATACATCTCTCCATGCTGTGATGTAGACAAGGTCAGAGCGTGCCCTCCGCCCACTGGAGGCCTGATGCCCAGTTCAATGTAGGTGAATCCCCTTCCCATTGTTCAGAAAGAGAAAACAAGCCTCTGACATCACCAGTGATATCACGAACCTGGAAACTCCATAGCTTCATGATTGTCACTGAGTCTTAAAATGCTCACTCAGAGAACAATAAACACAATTGCTTCAATCTGTTGAAATAAGAGCAGTTTAACTTCACGATCGTTCAAAAAAGAAAACTTCTAAAAATGAAATAAGCCTGGTCCTTCCCTTAATGTCTACTTTCCTTAAAGCTTTTAAATGGTTACGATCTTCAGAAAGTTAAAAAATATGATTTGTTTCTAAATCTTTCCTTTAGTCTTGGACTTTGGAAGATCACACGATTTGTTGTCATACTAAATCACATGGATAATATTAAAAACACATTTTCTCAATGGGTTTCTTTTTGAGCCGAGGATTTTATTTGGATGAAGATGATCAATATTACCTTGACCTTCTCAGAGCCGGGAAAAAGAGCAAAACAGTCTTTTCCTTTCTCCCTCCTGACTTGGAGGTCTGCCAGCTAGTGTCTGGTCCAACCTCTTAAACTCAAGCTTTTCTTGGTGTCATTTACGGGGTCAGAGAGCACAAACGCTGCATCTCATCTTGAATGCAGGAGGGTTGACACCTCCTTCTAACCAAAACTAGACCTTGCTCAGAACAGCACACCCTTGGGAGTGGCCCGATTGGATGTCTTCACCCACTCAGCATCCTCGACAGCCTGGGAAATGGGTGCGTCACTGTGCCCACTCACAGGTGGGGACAGCGAGGCACTGGGTCCAGGTAAGCCACTCGGCTTCCCCAAAGCCTGCAGCTGGCCCACAGTCACCTCTCCCACTGCCCCTTGTGCCCCACGAGAGCCGGCAGACCAGCGTCTGCCAGGTGAGGGAGAGTCTGGCCGCCAGAGCCCCACGCCGGCTGCCATGGTGCACGTTTCCTTTCCCAGAACTCTCCTAAAAGCATTTGTCTCATTGAAGTCTGAAAATGGTTCAGCTCTTCAACCGAGTGGGATGGTCGAGTTTCCTACAATCAAAAAGATCCTTGGGCATTAGCTTCGTAGTCTGTGCACCCCCATCAGTGAGCCCTGAGCCACCGCTCCAGGGAAATGTGGAATCAGGGTCCCGTGGGATTCGGGACACAACATTCTCATCAACCCACCAGTGTACAACCTTGTTTGTGTTTCTGTGTAAAGATCCTAATTTAACACATGTGTGGATTTGTTGACCTTGAACCTGCGGCCTCCAGCCCCCTACCTCTGGCCCATCACGGCCTCCCAGACGGCTCCGCGACCCTGCACTGGGGCCATGTTAAACAGCAAAATCATAAATGTCTAAAAAAGAAGAAAACCACTGGAACCTATGCTACTAAGCTTGCCAGGTGAAGAACCCAGTCAGAGTGTGACCACTGAACCAGAAGGCAGAGCACCGTAGTGCCTACCCCCCCCCCAAGCTGGAGGCACCCCGTGATTCAAATCTTTCACTATCTGGGCCATCCACAGATGACTTTGGAAGCACTGTGCCGATTTTGGGGTGGCAGACAGGTTTTCATGAGCAGGTGAACTCGTAAATGTGGAATCCATGAACAATGAAGATCGGTGGTATCCCTTAATAAATGAAAGCCCTCGGAGCTGCCCCAACAGCTTAACACACTCGGAATATTGGAAAGCCATCTGTGAAAAAGACAACAGCAAGATGATGTTATCCTTCCCTGTGGTATCAGCTTGCAGGAGTCTGTTCAGGAGGGCTTCCATCCTGAACATCCCACTGTCTGTCCTCCCTCATGGCTGGGTCTTGGGAGGTGGGCTACTCCTGCTCATGCGACACCTGTCCCACAGACAGCAGGTGTCCCCGAACTGGCAGACCTCCTCCTGTGACGCCCCGTGAAAACACAGAAGGGGTTTGGAAAATGGGAATTGGGGTTTGTATTAAAGGTACACTTGTTAAATAAGAAAGCAATGGGCTCTCTGTGTAGCCTTTGGGTGCAAAGTCTGCCCCTCTGTAATGAGGGACTTCCTAAAACAGCTCGTGGATCCCCAGGACAGCAGGGGCCGTTCCTTTGCCCTCAGATGTTCTGTCACTCGAAGAACTAGAGCTTGTCATTTTCCAGGCTGGGAACAGGAGCCTGTCCTCTGGGATCACAGCGGCCTGGACAGCTCCACCTTCTCCCCAGCTGAACCTCTGTTGGGCTAAAACGCCCTGCGCCTCTGTTAGATGTTGGATTCCGGGTACACAGTGTCAGCAGAAAGAATGTGTGTGCTGCCCGCCTGTCAGCCCTCACAGGAGTGGGTCACATGGGAGGAGAGAGCTCGAGAGTCCTCAGATCCAGACGTCACTGGTGTGGCCGCATGGGGGCCGCGACAAATGTTGGTGCGGAGTCACAGCCAGTGTAGAACCCAGCGGGCCATTCGCCCAGGAGAGGGGGTATCCTGCACACGCCAGGCCTCCCACAGTGAGAAGGGGTGGGACATGCTGACACTTTCCCTCTCTGCAGGTAGGTCCCAGAGACACACGAGATGCAGAACCTCACCAGCGAGGGAGGGGGACACTCATCCGGGACAGGTGCCCACAAGGCATTGCCAAGGCTGCTGGGCTGTGTCCACGGCCAAGCAAAGACCCTCCTGCTCTTGCTGAATGTGGGAAGGAGGGGACAAACGTGATCTATAAGTAGACGGACAGTCCCGTTCACAGGGAGCAAACCACAGAAACGAGAAGGGGAGACAAGGGCAGGGGTGACTCCCATCACAGGGGCAGCACCTCGCTGATGGGGAGACATCCGAGTGGACCGCAGTTCGAGGAGGGAGGACCCGACATGCAGGGGTCTGGGGAAGGGTCTCGGAGAGAAAGGAGAGCGCTGGCACAGCTGCCCAGCCATCTCAAGAAATGGTGAGCAGGAAGGGGACTGAGGGGGTCCCTCTTTGTTTTCCAGAAATAGCATGAAGGCAGCCAGCCAGCGCCTCCTCTCTGGGGCCTTACTATTTTCTTTAGCAACTAAACAAACCTTGCTGGTGCTTTTTAACAACTCAAATCGGTGACTGGGGAATGCACCTTTTGGGAAAAAGAGTTTTGTTTCTGGGTCCTGTGCCCACAGCTCACGTTGCCAGAGAGCTCAGCCACCAGGTCGGAGGAGGGATGGGTCACAAATCAGCCTGGGCGGGAGGGGCTCCCGAGGTGGAATTCAAGACCTGGGCTCTCAGATTTCGTTCACAAGAAGAGGAGGCCGCCATCCTAAGCTTGCTACTGTCATACACATTGCTCAAAAACTTTATTGAGTTGCCTGCCAGTTTTCAGAGGGAAACTTGGACTTTGTGAGAGTTGATTTCGTGGGAATACGAATTATTTTGGAGACGCTAGTACACTGTGTACCGATCTGTCCTAAGGCTGTGATTTGTGGTCTAGGAGCGAGAGCCTGGCCACTATAGGCAATCTGCACTTTCTGGGGCAGCACACGGCACCCCTCCCCTCCCATTGCTGTTACCAATGGAAATAAATTTGCGTTTGCATTTTGTCCTGCAAGCAAGGCCTCCTCTGGTTCAAGCATTTGTCTCATTTATTTATCACAGGGCCCTCTCAAACCCATGCAGAGCAAGAAGTCCTTGAGTCAGTGATTTGGAACTGGAGAGAGGGGGATGTGTGTGTCATTCGGAATTTTCAAGTGGAAACTGGCCTTACACCGCTCTGAAAAGTTTTTAAAGCTGAATGCATTCCTACAGACAACTCGTGATGGTAAATTCTGGCTTGAACCTCTGCTACCAGGCACGAGCAGCTGAGGGCACAGCCCTGCACATGGAGGGCAGGGGGGTAGGAAATCTGTGCACCTCCCCAAACTGCTCTAAAAATAAAATTTTTATTTTTTTAAAGATTTACTTATTTATGTATCTGACACACAGAGAGAGACAGCGAGAGCAGGCACACACGTAAGAGGAATGGGAAAGGGAGATGAGGGCTTCCCACCGAGAAGGGAGCCCCACATGGGGCTCGATCCCAGGACCCCGAGATCATGACCTGAGCTGAAGGCAGACACTTCACCAACTGAGACCCCCAGGGTCCCTAAAAGTGAAATTTTAATAAAAATTTAATAGTTCGACTCCTACGTCAGTGAAGAACTCATGTCTTAGGTTGAGATTTTTTTAATGTAATCTTTTTAGCATATATATATATTTTTTTTTAATTTCAAATGTTTTGGCCCACCAAAAAGTTCAGTTATGGGTGAATGCCTCTTATTCTTTCTGTTATGTTTTCTTCTTCTCCTTCCCTTTCCCCCAACGTGCCTCATACCGACTTTACCATCACGGATGGAACCACAACAAATCATTCAGGCGCTTACTCATCTCTGAATGAGGCTCTAGCTCCTCGAACTGGTGGCAGTTTAGGAAGCTTTCCACGTCACTCAGCTCCTTTCCCCATTCCCAGCCCGCAGAGCAGCCTCGCTCAGCCCTCCACGTCCACGTGAGACCGTCGCCTAAATAGCCCATCCAGCACCTGCCCCACGCCAACCGACCGAGCACTGGGCTCTCAGGAGACCGCCCCGGCAACACCGCAGTGTCTGCTGAGACTGCGGAAGCTCGGAAGCCAGGAACACCAGCATTTCTCCAGGAAACCCTGTTTCTTTTTATTGGAGAAGGACAATGGGAGTTGAGATCTGGGTGTTAGGTATGCTACTTTCTCCTGAGATGTTGCTCCTTCCAGGATCCTCAGCAGGGAGAAGTAAGAAATGCATGTGTGTGCGTGTGTGTGTTATGTGCATGCACATGCGTGTGTGTCTACCAACCCCTGAAGATATGTAGTTCACTGCTCATTATACGGACATCTGTGACTCTAACACCAATGTTGATATTCAAAATTCCAGCATCCATATATGCAATGCCATTTTAATATGGCATCTACTACGTTTTATCAGCATCTTCCTGCCTAGACAAATGTAGGCCAGGTTAAGAGAGGTTTGAAGGAATCTTAGCTCCCTCCCTTTTAGTTTTCTTTCTGTTTTATAATATTGTATCAGCCAAGATGGAAGAGGCCGTGCTACCTTGATGGACAACCCCCAAATCACATTAGATTCGAGCAACAGCGCTTCATTTCTTGTTCACACAAGTCCCCTGAGCAGCTGGGAGACCGTGGAGCTCCCGTTCATAAGCTCTATGCCTCCCCAGTGTCCTTGCCGAAACCGTGACAGTGGAGGAGAGAGTGGAGAGAGGAGCTAGCGCGAGCAGTGACACACTTTCTGGGGGACGAGGGCGACTCCATGAGCTCACGCTGTGCAAGACACATCCTACACTGTGCTTAATATCGCACAAGCCTAATCAAAGTGCCCAGAAAAGGGAGAATGAGCAAATATTGACACCCAAATGGAAAGAAGAAAAAAAAAAGGACAAACTAAGGAGACCCACATGTGACTTAAATATTGGAGCTAGCAGCAGACTTTTAAAACATTGATTACTATTTATAAGAAATTTGGGTGGAAAAAGGTCACAGGAAATGAAAAGATATAGAAATTTAACAGGAGGAAACTCAATTCAATGAAATAGGATAAAAAGCATATGCCACAACTGGAAAAATACAATATTTGAGATTAAGGACTCAATTGATGAGTTGAATAGAAGTTTGGTTGCAGAAAAACATGGGCTGATAATATAGAAATCAGCTTGGGAGAATATATACACGTGGAAATACAGAGAAAAAAAAAGAACTGTGACAAATATCACATGGCAGAGTAAATGGCACACAATGCAGCCAACAGGGAGCTATAACTGAGGTTCCGGAACAAGAATACAGCAAGAATGAGATAAAAGTAATATTTTTTAATGGCTAAGAATTTCCCCAAACTGATGAATAACAATCAACCTACATATTTGAGAAGCGCAGTGAGCCCAGACAAGATAAAGAAAAATGATAGTCATTTAAAAAAATGTAGCTACAACAAACTCTTGAAAAAACAAAAGCAAAGAAAACATGTCAAAGCAGCCAGAGACATAAAGGACACATTATATCCCAGTTGGCAGGGAACGGCTATAGGGCTGACTTCTCAGAGCAGTGGGACAGGTAAAAATGCTGGGGACGTTTGAAGCACTGAGAGCTTCAAACTGGGGTGCCTAAAGCAAGCAAAACATTCCAAGGTTCTAAGAGCACCAGAGGATGAGAAAGTAACCGCTGGTATCATCCCCTCGCTTTGTAACCTCTAGCACCGCCAGAAGAGGAGGGAAAGATGGTAGAGAAACACAACTAGAGAACCAAGTAAGTTAAATGCAAAAGGTCTATGCACCATCCCCAGCAGGCATCCCAGTATTTTTAGTGGAAATTAGCATGTTGACCCTAAAAACCCATACAGAAATATAAGGGCAGAATTTTCATGGAAATCTAGAAGTAGAGGAATGAACTAGTGGATTTTGGAAGCTGCACACACTGAGGAGAGCAATCAATGTCAGGAAGGACAGCGCCCGGGCATACGGCAGTGTACGCCCCACAATCCTTGCCTGAAGCACTGCCAGGCTGATGGCGCCACCTGGAGATGTTGACCCCATTCACTTCCACAGAAGATGGAGCCAACACCGGGAAGACCCAGCAGAACCACGGAGCTGGAGTCTAAGCCCAGCACCAAACCCCCTGGAGTGTTTTTAGCAATGCAGCACATATCATTGCTACAGCCTGTTGGAGTCTGGATTTGTGCTATGCATATCCTTGCAACTAAAAAAGCAACTTAAATGATTACGATGAAGCCCTTCATTCAAAACACACACACACGCACACGCACGCACGCACACCACACACATACACACACACCCCGCACATTTCGACACAGTCATCTTCAAAGTAAAAGTATGCCCTAACCTGACGAGCCCATGTTGCAATTTGGGTGGGATCCTTTGAGGAGAGTAATAATATTCTGCTGAGAGGTTCTCCCAAAACACAAGGTCATTTGATGACAAACACACACAAATAATTAGCACTATTAGGTCAGCAAGGCCAAAGGGTTCAAGGTAAATGTATTACAACCCCTCAAACCGTCCTGGAAGATCTTAACACGCTTGGCTTAATGACTCTGCGCTATAACACCCAAGAAGGCAATCATGATAAAGTACATTCGAATAAATCTCCAGCGTGTGCTACCTCTTAACACATACATAGGGAATCTCATGCAACAAATACAAGATGCACATTTTCTCAAGCATATGTGAAACATTTTAGGAATTGACCAACAACTGGTCTCTAAAGCAATTTTCAACAACTTCAAAGGATTACATCAAAGAGACTGTGTCTCTGACCTTAATACAATGAGGTTATAAATGTGTCATTAAAAAAACTAGGAAAATGGCTGTATGTTTGGAAATTGGGAAATACAGTTTTGAAATTTCATAGAGGCCAATAAAGAAATCAAAAGCAATTAGAAATACTTTTAATCCAGTGATATACAAAATGGCATGTAAAATTTATGAGAAGCAGCTAACGCTGTGTTTAAGGGAAATGCATGAATTTAGAAAGGATGAAGGCCTAGTCCCTAATGTAATAGAAAGGAACAGCTGTATGAAATGAGGGAAATAATAAGCCTAAGAATAGAAATTACTGAAATAAAAAACTAACAATAGAAATGACCAATAAAATAAACTGTCGTGCTTTTAATGAATAAGTTAATAATCCTTGGTGAGTTTCACTTAAAAAAGAAAGCAAACTGAAAATAACGATCTCAGGTTAATACCACAAATGCTACAGAGACTAAAAGTCTGATAAGTTGTCATGAACAAACATAAGTCAGTGATTTCAAATACCTAAAGGAAGTGGAGAAGGACAAGAAAAAGACAATTATTGAAGCATGATGCAACAAGAAATAAAATCTCTAAATGCTTTAATTACTATTATATATAATATATTGGTATATATCAGTAATTAGAATATTTTCTAAAAATCAAAGTATGTGGCGTCACTAGCAAAATTTACCACATATTTAAAGAAGTAACATTAATCCTTATGTAAACTCTTATACAGAATAGGGAAATATGGGATAATTCTTAAACATTTTATAAGATAAACAGAACTTTGATACAAAAAATGAAATGATCTTACGATTAGGGTCAGCTATAGTTAGCCTACTCATGTGACTAGACATAAAATATAAATGAATATCTAAAAATATTGATTCCTTAATAAAAAGGAAAAAATGAGCACAATGTATTTATCTGATGAATTAAAGGTTATTTTAATGTTATAAAATCAATGAAGATGATCTGCCAAAATAACAGACTTAAGGAAATAATCTCATCTCTAGTGATGCATAGAAAGCAAATAATATATTTCTTTTCTTTTTTAAAAAAATATTTTATTTATTTATTTGACAGAGAGAAACACAGCTAGAGAGGGAACACAAGCAGGGGGGAGTGAGAGAGGGAGAAGCAGGCTTCCAGCCAAGCAGGGATCCCGATGCGGGGCTCAAACCAGGGATTCCAGGATCATGACCTGAGCCAAAGGCAGACACTTAACAACGGAGCCACACAGGCATCCCAAATGATATAATTTCTTAATATACACTTTTTAATTTAAAAAACAAATTAGCTACAAGAAATTCCTTTATATCATGAATGATCCATTAAAACCTATAGTTAACATTACCGGTACTACGAAATACATTTACGATTTTCCTTTGGCAAGAAGCTACCTGTATTTTGGAGTACCTTTCTTGTGCGATAAGAGAGGATACATAAGCAATGAATCTTGGAACACTGAAAAAATAGAATAATTTTTAAAATAGAGGATAAAATCATGAAAGATCTAAAAATTGTCAGGAATGAACTACACCACTCATCCCTTTCAGGCATTAAAGTTGTACATTTAGAGGGGCACCTGGGTGGCTCAGTTGATTAAGCAACTGCCTTCAGCTCAGGTCATGATCCCGGAGACCTGGGATCGAGCCCCACATCGGGCTCCCTGCTCAGTGGAAGCCTGCTTCTCCCTCTCTCAGTCCCCCTGCTTGTGTTCCCTCTCTTGCTGTGTTTCTCACTGTCAAATAAAAAAAAATCTTTAAGAAAAATTGTACATTTAGAAAATCTAGAAAACCTGCAGTTCAATTGTAAGATTTGATAAGCAAGTTTAGTAAATTTTGCGGAACGAGTTTAACATGAAAATTATATTTTTTTTCTGAATGCAAACAATATTGGAGAGCTAAACAAGAAAGCACAATTTGTGATAGCATCAAAAATAACAAATGTCTGAGAACAAATGCCACAGAAAGAGTAATGAGAAGGTCAAGACAGGCAGGGGTCTGGGCTGTCCTCCTGAAGAATGGTTTCTTTCTGGTTCCTTCCTAGGTGAAGGAAATCGGCATTCCCCCGTAGTGCACATTCTTCACAGAAAACCCCTCAAATGTGGGTGCACTGCAATTTCCTTTTCTTCAAAGCTTGTGAGGGCAGATGATGAAGATCCTACATGAGTCCACCAGAACTCAGATTGGAGCCAGGAGCACGTACCTTCTAGCCCTACCATGGTGGGACTTCCTACTGTGGCTAAACTAAATTTACATATCACATTGCCCTTGATCACTAACATTTTGGAAACTCTAGGGGAAAAAAATTCTTAGTGTTTTCTTTTTATCTTTCAATTCCCACTCTTTGTGTAAAGAAAAAAAGAAAAAAGAAAGAAAAGAAATCTAATAAAACAGAATTTGGTAAGTTGTAGTAATTGCTTTCAAATGCCAGATTAATATCCTCACATATTTCTGTACAAAACTTCATTAGGTACACCAATTAAATCTGAGGCAAAACTTCTAATTCAATATCCATATTTTGGTTAGACTTCTTTGATTTAGCCCCCCATGTTGTTTTAGTAGGAGCGGGAGATGGTGAAGTCAAGATACCCATTTCCACTCCAAAAAGATTGCAGATTGCTTTAAAAAGAGTTGTTTGTCCAGTTGGCACCCTAGAGGTCCTTCTCTTCATAGCTCCACTAAAACTTTTTTTAAAAGACTTTACTTATTTATTTGACAGAGAGAGCGATCACAAGTAGGCAGAGAGGCAGGCAGAGAGAGCGGAGGAAGCAGGCTGCCTGCTGAGCAGAGAGCCTGATGTGGGCCTCGATCCCAGGACCCTGAGATCATGACCTGAGCTGAAGGCAGAGGCCTTAACCCACTGAGTCACCCAGGTGCTCTACACTAAAACATTCTAATTCTAAACACAGATGCTCTCCTTCCTCCTACTCTCCCATGAAGCCCTGCGGGGAACAGTGTGCAGAGTGGAAGGGTACCGTCGTAGAGTTGTGTGATCTGAGTTCCCTATGATTCCACTCCTAGAAGACACAGAACTCGCTTCAGCTTGCAGTCATTCTGCATGCCCCAGGAGTGAGATTATTCACATTCCTCACTCTACTGAGGACAAATACACAACTTCACAGAGGTGGGGAGTGCATACGTGCATATCTTCCCCAAAGCAAGAAAACACTAGCATGATAGCCTTAAATGACTCATCTAAAACCTAGTTGCAGACCCCAGAGGGATGAGCTCAGCGCCCAAGTCTCCGATGGCCCTCAGGACTTCGTCTGAGCAGCAAGGTTGTGGAGTGCTGCCTACCCATGCTCAGGAAGGTCAAGACTGGGTCCACCTGATGAAAACGCCCTCCCTTCCAGTGCACGCTGAAGGGCCTGTAGCTTCTTCTAAGGGAAAATGAGCATAAACAAGTCAGCACACAGCCCTACAACCTATTTTCATAAAACTGGGAAGTCTCTACCTTGAAAAACTAAGAAGTTGGCCTTAGGCCCCTGGAAGAAGCAGAGAACAAAATCTCTACAAGAGGATGAAAACTTGACCCTGAGATCCAACTATTCCTCCAAACATTTATATGATCAGTGTCTATAAAAGAGCAAAAGGCAAACTGTCACACAAGAAAGCAAGAAACATGAGTGAGAACCCATGGTGGGGGGAGGTGTTGGGGACAGAGAACAAAAACAGACTGAACAGATTTAAGATATTAAAATTGAAAGATTCTGATTACATAAAACAGCTCAACTTACGATGCACAAAAGAATAAAAGCCAAGCTTTTAATATGGGAACCAGAAACCAGAACAAAGTGACATTGCAGATTTGGGAGAGAACCAAACGGGAATTCTGGAACTGAAATTACTGAAACTGAAGTTAAAAGCACAAAAGAGAGCCAAAGAACACGGTTGAAGAGATACACAGCAAAACTGAATATGAGTCTACAACACACAGAGAGATACATTTGGAGGACAGAAAGAAATTAGGACGGAATATAGTGATGGACAGAGTGGGATAGCCTGAGCTGTATTTAATTAGGATCCTGGGAGGGATGGATGGGGCAGAGGAATTTTTTTTTTAAGATTTTATTTATTTGACAGAGAGAAACACAGCTAGAGAGGGAACACAAGCAGGGGGAGTGAGATAGGGAGAAGCTGGTTCCCGGCGAGCAGGGAGCCCGATGCAGGGCTCGATCCAAGGGACTTGATCCCGGGACTCCAGGATCATGACCTGAGCTGAAGGCAGTCACTTAACCAACTGAGTCACCCAGGCGGTCCTGGGCAGAGGAAATTTTTAAAGTGATAATGTCAATGGATATCCCAGACCTGGTACCAGATCTTACTGCACCCATCCCAGAATCCCAGGAAACTATGGCAGAGTACAAGAAATCCACACATACACACATTATGTTGGAAATGCCAAAAACAAAAGATAAAGAGAAAAGTGTGTAACTCTGTTGGCCAGGAACAAAAGAGAGAACACCTTCAAAGCAGGGAAAGTTCCATGAGAGTTGACATCTGTACCATTAGGTATGGAGAGGAGACGAAGGGATCCAAGACCAAGGTCTTTTCTCAGCAGTGAAATATTAGTGAAAGCATTTGTAGACAGATAAAAATGGAAAGTTGGCCACACAAAACCTCGCTAAAGAAATTCTTAAATATCTGTTTTGGAAACAAGGAACTTGGTCTCAGAGAAAGGTCAAAGACAGAAGAAGAAATGAGAAACAAAAAATTGGACACAAAATAAAAACTGGCTCTTCAAACATTAAGTAGACTTAAAATACACTCCAATGACATGTTGGTGGACTGCTGAAATTTATAAATACTCTAAAGTGTTTTACTGTTTTATCAATGAGGAAGTAAAGGTATTGATTCTCATTGGACTTTCATAAGTGATGAATAGTTGTTGTGCCCACTGACGTAATGGAAAACAATCTCATGCCTCCCAAACTAGAGAGAGAGAAAGAGAGATGGAGAAAGAGCTGCAAATGAAGAAACAGACTCTCAGAGAACATGCTGCTGGTCAGCAGAGAGCAGGTGGGTGGGGGATGGGTGAGATCCCTCAAGGAAAGGTGATGGGGATGGAGGAGAGCACTTGTTGTGACAGCACAATATAAAGTTTGGAAGTTGTAAATCACTATATTGTACACCTGGAAATAAAGTAACACTCTATGTTAACTGTATTGGTATTAATTTTTAAAAAGGAAAAACAATAGAGAAAGAAAATTTAAAGTATTCTCATTCTACTCAACTGTCAAGGAGAAAGGACACAAGTCCTCACATGAGCATGAACTGCACTAATGACCTCCTCCCCAGGAGCAGTCTTGCAGGGGAGCGACATGACAGGCGCTGCCCTGGCCAGGTAAGTAAGGTCACCATCCGCAGAGTAAGTCATGGTAGTCATATGTACCCATAGTGTGGCATGATGAGACTGGTGCGTTAGCAGTGTAGTATCCTCCAAACTAATAATCCCAGTCTTCAGATGACCAAAAATAAGAAGTCCAAAGGGGAAAGTGGGTATCTGAGTATCCTGCTGGCTCTCCCGTAGACTCTCAATGTCATCAAACACAAGGCACATCTGAGAAACTGTCACCAACATGACCACTAAATATAACCGGTATCCTGGGTGGGATCCTGGGAAAGAGCAGAAACTAAGCATATACTAACAAACTAAGGATTTTTGTGAATAATAATGTAGCAATATTGGTTCATTAATTGTGACAAATGTCCCACGCTATTGTAAGCTGTTACTTATAGAGAAAACTGGATGTGGTGTATATGGGAACTCCCCATACTCCTTATGTGATTTTTCTGTAAATCTAAATTATTAGTTTTTTTAAGATTTTATTTTTTTATTTATTTGACAGAGAGTCAGAGAGCACAAGTAGGGGGAATAGCAGAGGAAGAGGGAGAAGCAGACTCCCAAAGCGGGGCTCAATCCCAGGACCCTGGCATCATGACCTGAGCTGAACGCAGATGCTTAATCGACAGAGTCACCCAGGTGCCCCTAAATCTAAATTATTCTAAAGTAAAATGCTTACTTAAAAATTCTAATTATACACCAATCCAAAAGAAGACCAAAAGTGACAAGAATAGAAATAGAGAACAAAAAAAATATATGATGGTGTATTTGTACAAAAATATGGAGATAATTACATTAAATGTAAATATACTAAATATTTAAATAAAAGATGAGGATCTCTTAAATTAAATTTTTTTAAAGATTTTTATTTATTTGACAGAGAGAAACACAGCGAGAGAGGGAACACAAGCAGGGGGAGTGAGAGAGGAAGAAGCAGGCTTCCCGCCGAGCAGGGAGCCCAATGTGGGGCTCCATCCCGGGTCTCCAGGATCATGACCTGAGCCGAAGGCAGTCGCTTAACCAACTGAGCCACCCAGGCGCCCCTCAATTAAATTTTTAAAGCCATATACTACTTACAAGAGAAATTTCTAAAACAGAGAAATATAAAAAAGTGAAGAGATAATGTAGTTTTTAAGACAATGAACATTATCACAGACAAAAATAAGCTCTTAGTTAGAAACTAACTTAGCCAGAAAATTTTCATAATTTAATTTTCATTCACTTAATAGCAATGAATAACAATAGCCTCTAAGTATTTTAAGCAGAAATTGACAGAGCTACAAAAAGAAATAGCTAAATCTATGCCTATTATCAAGAGAACATTACATACCACTCAATGTGAGCATATGAAAGCATATAAAATGCCTCATAGCATGATCTAAGGAGTGTTTACAAATGTTCTACAAGACTCATTATTTTCTTTTTTCTTTTTTTTTACTTTTTTATACATATAGCATTAAACTTTATTTTTTATTATATTGTTTTATTTTTCCAGTGTTCCAAGATTCATTGTTTATTGTTTTCAATTGTGTAGAGAATATTTAAAATTACAGAAACTGCATATGAGGCCATAAGTTAAGTCTCTGTGTGTTTCAAAGGTTTGGAGCCCCACAGAGCCCATCTCCAACCACAGCTCAACTGGGTTAGAAAAAACAACAAGGTAGATACTAGAAAATAGTTATTTTAGAGATTAGGAGAGAAACACTTAAAACAAAATCTGTGGATAGAAGAGGAAATCATAATGGGAACTAAAAACTATTTTTAACTGAGTGAATAGAAAACTAAAGTACCTCCACATGTGTGACTAGAGCTAAAGTTGAAGGTAATAGACGGTTTTAACTTCAAGTATTGGCAAAGAAACCTACAAATAAGGAGGTCAGTATTCATGTCATGGAATTAGAAAAGTAATAAAACACTTGCTGTACTGTCTCCCTGAAATAAGAAGGAAAGAAGTAGCAAAGATAACATGAGAAATTGTTGATCAAGGAAACAATAATTCAATAAACAGTCAAATATTGTTTTGTTTTGTTTTTAAAAGAAAAGCCCTGAAAACCAGTGAAAAACCACAATTAACCTTTGTCAAAGCAAAAGAAAAGGCATTGTGACAAATCCTGAAGCTTTCAAGAAATGGATCCTGTGACCAACTTGTGTCCATTATTTTGAAAATATAGATGGAAAAAAAGCATTGCACACAATGTAAAATGAATACAAACATTCAATGGAGAAATATTCAAAGGAAGAAATGTTCATTCATCATAAATAATCAATGAAAAATATTCAGTAAAGGATACTTCTAATTCAAGTATTCAGGTAAGAATACTTCTACTGTTACACAAAATATTCCAGAGAAGAGGGGAAAAAATGCTAGCATAATGTTGGTAACAAATCATAGTATCCAAAAGAAATTACACAAACTCACTATGGGCATAAAAACCAAGTTTAGTTTTATAACCAGTAACAGGTTGCATTTTTTATGATTAAACCAAATGATATAACTCACATTAATAGTTTAAAGATAAAATTAATATGAATTGTTCATCTCATGGAAAAGTATTTCATAAAATCCAGCAACTGTTCATGATTTTTTAAAAAAATTTTATCAAATTTAGTGGTAAGGGAGGATTCTCCTGACCTAAGAGGGCATTTATAAAAACCATAGAAAACTTCCTGAAAAGTTTTTGAAATTCAGGAAAATAGTATATTCTGTGTCATATCGGATATCCTAGCAAAGGAAGCAAATGTTATAAGGGTCGAAAACAACAACAGCAACATATAGCATGTGTATTTATTGACACAGGATAAAGTGCAAATAAAAATTTCAAAAGAACCAACAGTTAAATCATTATAATTTAAGAGTTTAGCAAAGATACAGAATAATCATTTTCATACACACACAAAATCAATAACCTTCTTTTTAAAATTCAAACATGAAGATTTTGAAATATCAGTGTTTTATAATAGCATGAAAAATCAAATCTAAAAATGAGTACATGGAAACTTTAAACTGTATTGCAAGACATTAAAGAAAAGCTGAACACAAGCATGTGCATTATATTTATGTGATGAAGATTCATTATGGTAAAATATTCATTCTCCCAAAATGGACCTGTAGATTCAGTGTATTCTCTGTTAAGATCTCAAGTTATCTTGTTTTTTAATTGACAAGCTGAGTGGATTCTAGTTCTGAAACTTCAGTGAGCCAAAAATAGGTGACAGAATATTGACAAAGAAGACATCCCTGGGAGGCTTTAGTCGACCAGAGGGACATTGTTCTCAGGCTGGAGGAATTGTGCAGAACTGGGCTGAAGGCAGGGTGAGACTATGGGAGCAGACCCATGTGAATGAGCATTGGCCTTACAGCTTGTGTCCCTGTATCAGGGCACCCAGGCTGCAGGACAGAATCTCCTAGAAGTGAGACTTGCACAGAAATGGAAATCCAGAGGTCAGCAGAAAGCCCTCCTCAAGTCATCAGATGTCTACTAGTGAGTAATATCAGTGCACTTCCAGACATGTGTGGGGGAAACAGAGACAGAGGCAGAGGCAGACACAGGGACATAGAAAGCAAGAGAAAGAAAAGACACAGATGACCAATATCGGGAGTGAGAGCAATGACATTATGGCAGATCCTATTGATGTTAAAAGGATAAAAAGGTATGCTATGGAAAATCATGATGTCAATAAATTTGGTGATTTATACGAAATGGACAAATTCCTTGAATGATATAAATCATCCATTCGCTCAAGAGTAAAAAGATAACGTAAGTGGTTCCCGATTTGGTAAGAACTGAATCTGCAGTTAAAAACATTCCCACAAAGAGAAAGTCCAGCCATAGATGGCTTTATTGGTCAATTCTACGAAATACTTAATGAAAAATAATATACTTTCTAGACCAACTCTCCACTATATAATTAGAGGGAAATATTTCTTAAATCATTCCATGACAACATCATTACCCTGATAACAAAACCAGACCAATTACAAGCACACCCATATACAAACCATATTAAAACTATAAACCAATATACTTCATGAACATTAATGCAAACATTTTCAAACAAATTTTAGCTGAGTCCAACAATACACCGAAAGTATAATCTTCTATGGCCAAATGTAATTTGTTCCAGAATTGCAGACCAGATGCAGGAGAACAGCATTTGACAAAATCCAACCTCCATATCCAATTCTACTGAAAACCTGAGCGAGTGCGGAATAGGAGACCTTGCTGAACCTGCTAAGGGGTATCTCTGAAATGCCACCAGTAACATTGTATTTGAACAATAAAGGCTGAAAGACTTCCTCCTAAATTTAGGGACAAAAATGGTGGTTTCATGCAATAAGACAAGAAAAATGACCTAAGATTGGTGGATTAATGTTGAAAAAAAAAAACAGTATTGGAAGATTTACACTACTTGATTTTGAAACATATAAAGCTAAAGCAATCAAGACAGTGTAGCACTGGCATAAAATTAGATACATGGATCATTTCGGGGGAAGAGATTCCAAAAATAGACCCACACTTTCCCGCAAAACTCATTTTTTATAAAGATGCAAAGGAAAGAAACTAGTCCTTTCAACAAATGGTGTTAGAAAAACAGGATGCACATATTTAAAAAATACATGTAAACTAATATCACGTATACTAAGAAAGCTGCTGTCTTTTTTCCTGGTGATTTAGATGTGAGGAATTCTGAAGACCCGAAAATAATCAAAATGTTCTGAGCAGGAAGTGGTCGATCAGGGTCCTTTGGCAAGTTTCTAACATTTTCATTATTTTTATTCACAGATGTGCCATTTTTTTAAGGAGGTCCAAAGGCATAAAAGCCTATCTATTAAAAGCTTATTTTTTAGGATGACTCAATTAGTTAAATGTCTGCCTTCGGCTCAGGTCATGATCCCAGGGTCTTGGGATGGAGTCCTCAGTTGGGCTTGCTGCTCAGTGGGAAGTCTGCTTCTCCTGCTGCCTGCCTCTCCCCGTTTGGGTGTTCTCTCTCTCTCTCTCTCTCTCTCTCTCTCTCTCTCTCTCTCTCTGACAAATAATTAAATAAAATATTTTTTTAAAAAAGATTTGTGTTTGTATTTAGGAATAAGGAACCATGTCTTGGCTAATTTTTTATCTACTTTTAATAATTTTAATTGTTTCAGTCTCATTGTTGATTTGTGTGTGTGTGTTTAAGATTTTATTTATTTGACAGAGAGAAACACACCCAGAGAGGGAACACAAGCAGGGGGAGTGAGAGAGGGAGAAGCAGGCTTCCCACTGAGCAGGGAGCCCGATGTGGGACTCGATCCCGGGTCTCCGGGATCATGACCTGAGCCGAAGGCAATCGCTTAACCAACTGAGCCACCCAGGCGCCCCTGTTGATTTGTGTTTTAATTTAAGCTTGGAGTTAAACCTTCTTGAAAGTCCAAGAAGAAGCTTGGCTATGTTGTTGAATCTCCTTACATAAACTTCCCTAAAATTTTGCATTGATCCAAAGCCGCGTGTTTGCATTTTTGGATTTTTGCTGAATAGAATGCCTCTCCACAGCACGGTGTCTGCCTTTCCCACCCTCCATCAGATGGGGTCGACAGGTGCAGTGGTCTTCCCAGTTCCTGCATAGGAGTCTGCGGTTGCAGCCTGAGGAACATTTCACTTGAAATCTTTAATAAAATTTACCCTTAAGCCTAGAAAAGGAGGGAAGCATTTTCAATCTCTAACAAATCACAAATCTGAGGGCTAAGAGAAAGACAGCTTTGAGGAAGCCAACACTGTGATTACATTCTGGAATTCAATGTTTAATTTTAAAAGTAAGAATTAATTCTTTTATTCCTCCAGCAATAATTTCCTCTCATGCCAGGCTCTTCTGCCTGGCATCAGAGAGTTCTCAGACATAGTTCAGGAAAACCCCACATTCCTTTCATCCAAAGGCCCCAAGGCTAACATCCTACAAAACTAGAGCCCTCGGTCACAACCTCTATCACATCCCTTTTGCCTAAAGAGCGTCCTCTACATTTCTTGTAGAGAAAGTCAGCTAGCAAGGAGTTCCCACAGCTATTGTCTGAAAACTGTGTTTCTCCCCACTTCACTGGATACTTTTGTAGGGCATGAGGTCTGAGTTAACTGCTCCGACATACACACACAAACACTTCAAAAACGACACTCACTATCTTCTTGCTTGCAGGAATTCTATTGTAAACTTGATCCTCTTTTCTTGTAAAAGTGTGTTTCCTTCCCTCCCCTCCCTGTTTTTCTTAAGATGTTTACATTGTCTTTGGTATTTAGCAGTTTCAATATGAAATGCCTAGTTATGGGATTTAGTATGAATATTACTTAGAATTAGTTTTGGCCAGCACTGCAGGCAAGCGTTCTCCAGGTCCTCCCTACCCAAGCTGTGAGCGCTGGCTGGGGTGCCCTGTGTGAGCACAGGCTCAGCCTGCAAGAAATGCTGCTTCCAGGGACTTCAATGTCATGGGGCGCACAGCAATTCAACATCTCTAGCTGAAGCCTCTAATGGCTTATTGGCATCCCATGATTTCCACCCCAGATCAGCAAATGTGTGGTCTTGTACCTCCCTGAAGTCACCTGTGGCTGCATTTCAAGTGCCCTGTGACACCAATTCCCCGATAATTCATGGAAAGTCTCTAACGTGTCACTAGTTTTCTTCCTATTTAAGGGTGAGTGTGATCTGGTCCTCTTGCATCTTTCAACTGAAAGTCACAACTCACTCCCCAGGGCAAGGCAGATCTTAATACTAGCCAAAGTCCAATAACTATGTTATAAGGATGGATAATTATAAACCAGTGACTTCCATGCATACAGATGTCAAAACATAAATGAATTTGATTATTTAAATATTATCATATATCATGCTAAATATTATAAAATATCATACTAAATTTGGCTTCTTCCGGGGAAGGGAATTTATTTAAACATTCACTTATCAATCAATATAGATTGTAAGATATTACAATTATTCAAAAATCTTAATAATATATAGTCATCTAAGTGGCTATTGTGAGAGTATTTTATGTAAATCCACATTATTTATGATCAAAACTCCTGGCCAAAAAAAAAGTGGGCAGAGCAAGATGGCAAAGGAGTAGGAGCCCTAGGTAGCATGGGGTCCCGGGAGTCCAGCTGGATGGTTATCCAATAGACAGACTCAACAAGAGATCACAAAAAAGAAGAGTGGCAATTCTAGGAACAGAAAAGTGACCACCTTCTGTAATGCAGGACGCACGGAGAAGTGAATCAGAGGCGACATTTGGGACAACAGACCGCGGGAGAAGGGGCCAGCTCCTGGGCAACAGTAGAGCCATGGGGCACAAAATCAGAACCCTTAGAAGTCTGCTCCACTGAGGGATGTCGCCCCAGAGGCTAAGCAGGGGTTGGAACCCTCACAGGGACAGTGTGGTCTCAGGATCCACGGGGTCACAGAAGGACGCAGGGTGCCTGAGAGCAGCAAGCTCCTGGGTATTGGAGCAGGAAGCTGGCTGCAGGGACGAAGCCCAGGAGGGGGCTCTCAGCTCGGGGTTACCTTATACCATGATCCAAGGTGTAGTCAGGCCACTGCTCTTCCAGTGGGGACCCCCACATGGCAGATCCAGGGACATTCCTGCTTTCATCTAATGGCCATGCTGCAGGAATCTGCTGGGTTTGGAGACTCCAGGAAGGGCTGCGTGCCAGAAATAGAAACGCACGGTCACAGGCCAGGTGACACAGAGCTCAGCCAGAGACCAGGGAGACAGGTGTGATTGACTGCTTTTCTCTGTGGGCGCACTGAGGAGTGGGGTCCTGGCCTCTCAACTCCTGTGGACCTGGTGATGGGGAGACTATCATCTTCATTCCCGGTCTCCAAAGCTCAATGGAAAGCACTCAAGGAACAAATGCTCCCAAGAGGGAACTTGAGCAGATTGTTTAGCCTGGCCCCTGGCAAGGGCAGAGCAGTTCCACCTCCAACAAAGACATTGGAGAATCAATACAACAGGCCCCTCCCCCAGAATATCAGAAAGAACATCCAGCAAAGACCAAATTCACCAATCAATGAGAACTGCAGAACTCCAGAGTTAGGGGAATACGACACATACAATTTATGGCTCTTTCCCCAGGACTCTTTACTCTTTCAATGTTAAAATTTTTTTATTTTATTTTTTCTTGTTTTGTTTTTTAATTTTTCCTCTTTCCTATTTTAAGCTTTTTAAATTATTTTATCTTTTCAATACCTTTTTTAAAATCTTTTAAAATTTTCATTGTTATAGTCATATTTTATCACTCCATTGTATTAAACCTTATTTTCTATATACACATAGATTTTCCTTTCTTTAAAATTTTGGGATACAGTTTCTTCTAACAGATGAAATATGCCCTAAATATAGCACACGGTTTTGTTCTAGTCTCTGGCCTCGTCACATTCTTTCCTCCTTTTATTTACTTTTTCAACCAACTTCTTAACTTATCAATTCCTTTCTTAGAAATTTTTTTGATTTTCATCTTTACATCATATTCGATCCTCTCATTGTGTTTATCCTTATATTTGTATGTATATATATATATATATGCTTTTTTAAAGATTTTTATTTATTTATTTGACAGAGAGAAAGATCACAAGAGAGGCAGGCAGAGAAAGAGGAGGAAGCAGGCTCCCTGCTGAACAGAGAGCCTGATACAGGGCTCGATACCAGGACCCTGAGATCAAGACCTGAGCCGAAAGCAGAGGCTTTAATCCACTGAGCCACGCAGGTGCCTCTATATATATATATATGTTTTTATTTCTTCAGAAATTTGGGAGGCAGTTTTTTTAATAGGCCAAAATACATCCAAAATCAACTGTGTGGCTCTGTTCTATTCACCAGTCTATATATTTATTTTTATATTTATGTTTATATATAATTTATATTTATATTTATTTGTATTTATATATAATATAATATATGTGTATCTGTGTATATATTTTTCTCCTTTCTTCTCTCCCTGGTTTTGGCTTTCTTCTGATTTGGTTAATGTATATTTTTTCTGGGGTCATTGCTAACTTTCAGTATTTTGTTCTCACATTCATCTATTCTTATCTGGATAAAATGACAAAGTGGAAAAACTCACCTCAAAAAAAAGAACAAGAGGTAGTACTGAAGCTAGAGACATAAGCCATAGGGACATTATTAATATGTCAGAACTAGAGTTCAGAATGGCAATCATCAAGGTATTAGCTGGTCTCAAAAAAAGGATGGAAGATACTAGAACATTTAAAGAAGAATTAATACCTATTCTCCTGAAACTGTTCCAAAAAATAGAAATGTTAGGAAAACTTCCAAACTCATTTTATGAGAACAGCATTACCTTGACCCCAAAACCAAAAATGCCATCAAAAAGGAGAATTACAGACTAATATCCTTGATAAACATGGATGCAAAAATTCTCACCAAAATACTAACCAGTAAGATCTAACAGTAAATACCATTCTCAATGGGGAAATACTGAGAGCTTTTCCCCTAAGGTCAGGAGCATGACAGGGTTGTCCACCATCATCACTGCTATTCAACATAGTACTAGAAGTCCTAGCCTCAGCAATCAGACAACAAAAAGAAATAAAAGGCATCCAAATGGGCAAAGAAGAAGTCACACTCTCACTTTTTGCAGGTGATATGACACTTTATGTTAAAAACTCAAAGGACTTCATTCCAAACTGCTAGGATTCATACAGGAATTGAGTAAAGTGTCAGGATTTAAAATCAATGCACAGAAATTAGTTGCATATCTATACACCAACAGCAAGACAGAATATAAGAAATTAAGGAATTGATCCCATTTATAATTGCACTCATAACCATAAGATTCCTAGGAATAAACCTAACCAATGAGGCAAAGAATCTGGACTCAGAAAACTATAAATTACTCATGAAAGAAATTGAGGAAGACACAAAGAAATGGAAAAACATTGCATGCTCATGGATTGAAAGAACAAATATTGTAAAAATGTCTACATTACCTAGAGCAATCTACACATGTAATGCAATCCCTAGCAAAATACCATCAGTGTTTTTCAAAGAAATGGAACAAATAATCCTAAAATTTATATGGAAACAGAAAAGACCCCAAATAACCAGAGGAATGTTGAAAAAGAAAACCGAGGTTGGCGGCATCACAATTACAGACTTCACAATCTATGACAAAGTTGTAATCATCAAGACAGAATGGTGCTGGCACAAAAATGGACACATAGATCAATGGAACAGAACAGAGGGCCCAGAAATGGACCCTCTACTCTATGGTCCACTCATCTTTGATAAAGCAAGAAAGAATGTCCAGTGGAAAAAAGTCTCTTCAACAAATGGAGTTGGAAAAATTGGACAGCCCCATGCAGAAGAATGAAACTGGACCATTTCCTTACACCGCACACAAAAATAGACTCAAAAGGGATGAAAGACCTCACTGGGAGACAGGAATCCATCCAAATCCTTGAGGAAAACACAGGCAGAAACCTCTCTGACCTCAGCTGCAAGCAACTTTTTCCTAGAAACACTGCCAAAGGAGAGGAAAGCAAGAGCAAAGATGAACTAGTGGGACTTCGTCAAGATCAAAACCTTTTGCACAGCAAAGGAAAGAGTCAACAAAACCAAAAGACAACCAACAGAATGGGAGAAGATATTTTCAAATGATATATCAGATAAAGAGCTAGTATCCAAATCTATAAAGAGCTTATCAAACTCAACACCCAAAGAACAAATAATCCAATCAAGAAATGGGCAGAAGACATGAACAGATATTTCTCCAAAGACATCCACATGGCCAACAGACACATGAAAAGGTGCTCAACATCCCTCGGCATTAGGGAAATACAAATCAAAACCATAATGAGATACCACCTCACACCAGTCAGAATGGCTAAATTAACAAGTCAGGAAACAACAGATGTTGGTGAGGATGCAGGGAAAGGGGAACCCTCCTACACTGTTGGTGAGAACGCAAGCTGGTGCAGCCACTCTGGAAAACACTATGGAGGTTCCTCAAAAAGTTGAAAATAGAGCTATCCTATGACCCAGCAATCGCACTAATGGGTATTTATCCTAAAGATACAAATGTAGTGATCTGAAAGGCCATGTGCACCCGAATTTTATAGTAGCAATTTCCACAATAGCCAAACTATGGAAAGAACCTAGATGGCCATAAACAGATGAATGAATAAAGAATATGTGGTATATATATATATATATATATATATACACACTGGAATACTATGCAGCCATCATAAGAAATGAAACCCTGCCATTTGCAAAGACATGGAAGGAACTGGAGGGTATTATGCTGAGCAAAACAAGTCTATCAGAGAAAGGCAATTATCATGTTATCTCTCTGATATGAGGAATTTGAGAGGCAGGGCAGTGTGGTGGAGTCATGGGGGGAAGAGAGGGAGAAAATGAAACAAGTTGGGACCAGGGAGAGAGACAAACCATAAAAGACTCTTAATCTCAGGAAACAGACTGAGGGTTGCTGAGGAGTAGGGGAGGGATAGTGTGGCTGGATTATGGACAATGGGGAGGGCATGTGCCATGGTGAGTGTTGTGAATTTTGTAAGCCTGATGATTTGTAGACCTGTACCCCTAAAGCAAATAATACATTATACATTAATTTTTAAAAACCTAATAGACTAGAATGTTACTTTCTAAATCTGATAAAGCATATTTATAAAAATCTTGAGCCATCATCATACAAATGAATAACTGCTACAAACATACCACTCAAATTTCTATTAATTAAAATATACCACTTAGCATATACACACACACCACAGAGAAGGGAAAGGTGTATCTGACAGCAGATTCATATTAAGAATATCTGAAAACACACTGCAAACCAAAAAAAAAAAAAAAAAAGCCAGTCACCTCTGAGATGAGAGATGAGCATAGAACTTGAACAGGTGCTTCCAAAAAGACATTCTCAAAGATACGCAGCTTCATCCATCATCATGAAAACACACAATGAAACCAGCAGGCGATCCAGGACACACCCCTTTCAGAGTCTAGGATGATCCTGTTGAATGATGCCTACATTGGCACAGGTGTCAGGACAGGAAGCAGATGAGAGATGAATGGATAAAGCTGATTTGGAAAACCAGTCACACTGTGTACTAAAGAAAGCTCAAGGTATACATACCTTACGGTGTAGCAGACTTGCCCTTCATTAACTCAAGAGAATGAGGGTATCTACAGATAAGACATCTTTGTAAGAGTGCCCCCAGGAGCACAATGCTAACCAGAAACAGCCTGAATGTTCATCCATGGATAATTGGTGATCTATCTCCACACTACAGTGATTATCATGATGAATCTCTAACAACATGAATGAACCTCAAAAAGGTCACGTTGAGTCAGAATTAGCCATGAGAACAATACATCGTGCATAGAGTTCAACAATAATTTAAGCTAGTTTGAGGATTGGAAATGGAGGAAATGCCTCTTTGTCAGTGATGAGGAAAAGGCTTCTGGTTGTGCTATGTCTTATTTTCCGCTCTGTGTGGGTTTCAAGGACGCCTTCACTTTACAAAGATTCACGGAGCTATAGTGGGAACATTTGTGCAGTTTTATGCATGTAAGTTATACCTATGATAAAGACATCTTTTATTCTTTTATTTTTTTCTTTATTCTTTTACAGATTTTATTTATTTATTTGTCAGAGAGAGAGAGAGAGAGAGAGAGAGAGAGAGAGAATGTGAACACAAGCTGAGGGAGAAGCAGGCAGAGGTAGAAATAAGCTCCCTACTGAGCAAGGACTCTGATGTGGGACTCGATCCCAGGACCCTGGAATCATGACCTGAGCTGAAGGCAGAGGCTTAACTGACTGAGACACCATGAGCCCCTCATTTTATTCTTTAAACAAAAGTGTCTCATCCCTACTATTCTTTATAATATCACAATTTTGACTATTCCATAATCTTCAATTATACATGTTAGGTCACTAGATGATACAGTTACCTGTAAACAGTCCAATCTCAATATTTCAGGATATACGTTACCTGTAAATATCAGGTATTTCTGTGGTGTGAAAATGAACTCATTTGGTTTCATTTGCTCAGGTTTCTGTAAAAGCCAAAGGCTTTGTAAATGTCCACAAAGGACACCCCTCGACCTGCCATCTTCCCGCACCCCTACCCCTCCACCCATGGACACGCTCTTGGAACAACACCCTAAAATCCTTCCAGAAGCCTCTCTCAGTCATATATGTCACCTTCAAACCAGTGGAGTCTTCGGGGTCTCCCACAGAGATCATGAACTGCCTCTAAAGATGGGGGGGGGTGCGCCTGGGTGGCTCAGTTGGTTAAGCAACTGCCTTCAACTCAGATCATAATCCTGGAGCCCCAGAATCAAGCCCCGCATCGGGCTCCCTACTGGGCAGGGGTGCCTGCTTCTCCCTCTGACCTTCCCCCTGTCGTGTTCTTTCTTTCTCTCATATAAATATGAGCTCTCTCTCTCAAATAAATAAATTAAATCTTTTAAGAATAAAATAAAAAAATAAAGACAGGAGGGTCTTCTCCCATGGGAGAACTTCTCACACCCAATGCAGCCCCGATCCCTGAGCCTGTCCTGTCAGCTCCCCCCATCCCATTACAGGGCACCTCTCCTTTGCATGTCCTGCATCTCCCCTCCTTACAAACAAGCTGTGGTCCAGACTGGGTCTTAGGGGGTCTCCCTGTCCCCCTGCTTAGCAGGTGCCTGGTAAACAGAAAGCAGTCCATATTTGAGTTCCCCCCCACAGCCCTGCCCCACCCAGGGCCTGGCAGGACTTCAGCATTTTCAGAAGAACAGGTAGGAAGGTCAATGAAGCCACAGAGGCTAAGAGACCATGCCCACCCTGGCCTTAGGGGACTTCAGTCCGGGGAGCCTAGGAGAGCTGGTGCTGGGGCAGAGGGAGCTAGGGGGATAGAGGGGGACAC